>CAUYQG010008148.1:0-11303 GCA_963574415.1 Tarsius wallacei | reverse complement strand
GCCACCGCAGCCTCGACCTGCTGGGCTCCGGCGATCCTTCCGCCTCAGCCTTCCAAGTAGCTGGAACTACAGGCGCGCGCTACCACGCCCGGCTAGTTTTTGATTTATTGTAGAGATGAGGTCTCGCCAAGTTGCCCAGGCAGGTCTCAAACCTGCGGGCTTGGGCGATCCACTCACCTCAGCCTCCCACAGCGCAGGATTACAGGCTGAGCCACCGAGCCCGGCTGGTAAATTTTTTAAAAAATGAAATCTCGACTTTTCTCATCTGGCAGAAGGGACATTTTATGGCTTCTTTACCCAAATTTTCAGAGTAAATCAGAAGTCAAACCAGGACTTTGTCACTAACTTCAAAGCTGATGAGGCAGTTATTAATTTTTTTTCTGTTTATAATAACTTTCAATTGAAGCTTCCCTCTTACCCCTAACTTCTAGATTTTGTGGTCTCCCATCCCTCTTACAATCCAACAGGGAGCACATTCTTTGGCACTTTCCTCTGAAACATTGTGGTTCCATAAGGTGACCCTGAAGCTGATCCTGTCAGCAGGGACCATGGGACCAGCCTGTTTTTCCATTAAGACCCATTCTTCAGCTGAACCAAATTCTCTGAGGAAACTGGGATAAGGTAGGGATAAGGTAGCAGGGACCACACAGTGATCCTATATCGAGGTTTCGGGCAGGCAAACCTCTGGTGGCCCATTCAGTTTCAATAGATACCTGGACTTTCTATTGGCGTTAAGCCAGAGGCAGCTAGACCCAGGAATGCCTCTAATCACTTTTGTGACTTCATTTTCAATACTGAACTTGAGAAACTGGCCACTCTGTCATGTCTGGACTCAGAAGCAACTGGGCATAGTATCTTGTTCTTATAAGGCACTCTTGCCTATTCATCATATTATTTGATAACAGTTTCACACCACGAATGCACAAGTAGAGAGATCTTACTCATTGCCATTTGTGAGCCAAGCAAAGCTATTTTCTGTTTAAAAAATATATTGGCATGGTTGGGCATGGTAACTCACACCTGTAATCCCAGCGGTTTGGGAGGCTGAGGTAGGAGGATTACCTGAGGCCAGGAGTTCAAGACCAGCCTAGGCAATATAGCAAGACCTCATTCCTAGGGGGAAAAAGTTGGATATAAAAACAAAAAACATATTGGCATGAATAAGGACGTGATTTGCTATCACCCTTATCTAAGGGTGGAAGAAAAACTTGACATAGAGGATGATGGAATGGGAATTATGAGATGTAGGCCTTTGCAGTGCTAGCAATAATTAAGTGAGGCCTTGGGCTTTTTGTTGACAAAGTTTCACAGAAAATGCCATGGGTGTCTTTCTTTGGTTAAATGAGAAGTGGAGTGAAAGCTGAGGTGTCTGTTGCCTTTATGGACAAAATGGGTGAGCTAAAACAGTGACTGTGAAGTCCAGGGGCAGCAACATTGCTGAAGAATAATACTGTGAAGTGATGGTGGGAAGATGAACGTCAGCACAGAGAAGCAGCAGGGGTCAGTAGTTCTTTGAACAATTCTTTTCAGATGTTGGTCATGGACTTGGTGATTGGTCAGTGAGCGTCAGGAGCAGGGCAAGAAGAGATACTATTTTAAAACCTTGGAGTAATGAACATCCGAAAAGGAAGAAGAATGAACTTACAGTGCCGACTGAGAAAAATAAAATGGCAGAGGTTCTTCTTCGTAGAAGGTCGCCTCCATTATGTGTGCTCAAGTAAGAGGATATAAAAGCTGAGGCCAGAGAGAGAGAGAGAGGGCCACCCAAGCAGAATTTCTGTGGCTAACAAACCAGTGCACAGAGCAACTCTGAAGGGCTATTCCGGGCAGGGATCAACGAGCAATTCAGAACTGAGTTCAAAGGGAGTTGACGGCCGCCCGTAGGAAGCATCGTGCTGTGGCAGCCTTGGTGACAGTCCCTGGAGCTGATTGTGTAGAAACTTTTTTTTTTTGCAGTGACTTATGCACCAGCAGTGATGTCAGGCTTGGGATGGGAACAACCACAGACTTGTTTTGGAAGGAGGCATTTGAAGGAAAAAATGAGAACGCCTCTTCGTATTTATGGAACTGGCATTAAAAAAGTGAAAGTTTCAAGCTGTTTTCTCCCTCAGACACACTAGACACTGGGTTCTCAGGGCACAGGCGTCTTCTGTGTCACTTCCTCCTTCACCTGCCACAGTGAGTTTCTTTTTTCCCCTCATTTATCTTCCAGTGGATTCCCCTGTTCTAGAATTCCCGCCAGTTGCCGTTTCCTCTGGGTTTGGCTACTGTGCACTTTTAGATGATAAAAATCTCCTGGCCACCCCTTGAATGGTCAGCTTGACTCAGTCCTGTATAAATCATATACATTCTGTGATAGTATAGGAAAAACTCTTGGAAAATATAAAATAATTTAACTGTAAACATTTAATAGGCCCATTTTTATCATCTACGCGAAATTAACTGAGCAAAGGTACTGATTTTGTTTTCACTCCTTGGTTCCTCCCTAGGTACAGATTTACATGCAAAAGATTTTAGGGGGGAGTAGTTTCTGGAAAATGATCCTTAAGGAAGTGAGGGTAGAGGGGGATGTTGAATTGCAACATAATTGCAACTGAAGCATCTATCAAACCAAAGGAAGACTCCAGTCAGGGTGATCCTTCAGGATTACCCCAAGGGACCCTGCCATTGTCACTGTTACTGCATCAACCATTCATTGTATGGGGGCCGTCCCAGGTAGGCAGTGGACCTCTGTGTGTGTAGCTCCCCTTGACCAAGGGCAGTTCCTGGAGAGGGAGGCAGCTGTGAGCTCTCAGTTGGCAGCATGTCTGACAGCTGGGGCGTTGAGTGCCTCAGTGCTGAAGGGAATCTGGGCACCTAGTACGGTATCTACCCTATGCTCAGGTTTTTCAATTTTCATTTTTTTGTCAGGATCTCTGTTACCCAGGCAGGAGCGCAGTGGCATGATCATGGCTCACCACAACCTCAGTATCCTGGGCTCAGGCAATCCTTTCACCTCAGCCTCCCAAGTAAATGGGACTACAGGCATGCACCACTATGCCTGGCTAATTTTTTAAAAATTTTTTTGTAGAGATGAGGTCTCACTATGTTGCCCAGGTTGGTCTCAAACTCCTGGCCTCAAGCAGTCTTCCTGCCTCAGCCTTCCAAAGTGCTGGGATTATAGGTATGAGCCACTGGGCCCAGCTAATGCTCAGCAATTTTAAGTTGTCTCTGTTCTACTCTTTGACACCCGTTTCCTTTCTCTCATTGTAGCTGTAAGTTTCTCTCTGATTAGCAATTACTTTTTCTCCTAGAGACCCCTAGTTCTAATGTATTGTGCCTTTTGAGTTGATATAGATTATCATTTTGTAATTTCTCAACTTTTTCCCCTGCCTGGGGACTGAGGGGGATGGGGTATAAAAGGTATGGGGGTTGGGGGTAGGGATTAAGGAAACCAGTTACTCATCTCTCATTGTCCAATTAAGAAAGACTTAAGTTAGAGGTGGTGTCTTTCTTTTTTAGACTTAAGGACCTCTTCTCTCTTTTTTTTTTTAGAAAGCAGGATTTATTGAGAAGACAGAAAAACTCCCACAGTGGGAGGGTTGCCCAAGGGCCACTTCTGGTCATTTGATGTTGAATCTACTCAAACTGTAGTGATAAACAGAATTGCAAGACTGTGTCTGTGCTTCTCAGGAAAGAATCCTGTAAGCAGTTAATAATGTACAAACACACATAGGCCTAGTATACACTCACAACACAGAACACTTCTGGGAGCCCAGATGTGTGTAGATTTTTTTCTCATACACCAATCAAGCGATTCTGCAGCAGATTCTTCAGTGGACATTGCATGGGTGTCCTCTAATTCAGTTCAATTCTGACAGTATCTACCTGGTTGAGAGCTCATCCCCACAAGACTTCTTTCCACTTCAGATGCCAGTCCAAAGTAGTAAGTTGTTAACTATATTTCTGACCAACCAGCTCTAAGTGAGTTTCTACAACCACCTTCTCGGATTCAATTAATTTGCTGGAGTAGCTCACAGAACTCAGGGAAACACTTTACTTACACTTACAGTTTATTATAAAGATTATTACAAAGGGTACAGATGAAGAGATGTTTGGGGGAATGGAACTGTCATGCCCACCCCGGGCATGCTACCTTCCAGGCACCTCCAGATGTTCAGCTATTTGGAAGTTCTCTGAACCCTTTGTTTTGGGCTTTTTGGAGGCTTCACTATGTAGTTGTGTTGATTAGACCATTGACCATTGGTGATTGACTTCCCCGACAACTCCTTTCTCCACCCTGGAGGCTTGCAGGTGGGGCTGAAAGTCCCAACCCTCTAATCATGCTTTGTCTTTCTGGTGACCAGCCCCATTCTGGTGACCAGTCACCAGCCATCTTGTTAGTATATAGGAGGCACCCTTAACACTCTGGAGATTCCAGGGATTTTAGGTATCTGATGCCAGGAAACGGGCCAAAGACCAAATTTATGTGTATCTTCTTATAAATCACAATATCACATTATTTGCGCCATGGGAATGGATTGGGAGACTAGGGTAGTCATGCTCCATTTTTGCCATTCCAAATATAGACCTTTGTGTTCCCTTTCAGTGTTGGGTATTGGAGTACTTTCTGCTTTTCCTGGTCTTCCTGAGTAGATTTCTGTACCAGTGCTTACAGCTAATTTGCCCCCTTAAACATAATTAAGCCACATTCCTAGAATTGCTTCCCAGGTCACCTTAATCACTTCTACAGCTTCATCTCAGAAAGCCTTCATTAAATAATTAAAGAGTTTGTTAAGAAAATGGGACTCCTTTCATGAATGTTTATTTGCCTTCTCTTTCAGTCGGGACTCACCTTTTGTGAATGTATTACATTAAGGCTTATTTGTTTTATGGAATTGTTTAGTGTATCCCCTAAGGAACATTCTTTCTCTGCCATCCTTGCCTGTCTTCGATTGTGTAAGGTCCCAGAAGACAAATACTATGTCTTTTTAAATTGCATTGTACAAGGCTATGCACAAATGAGCAATTAATTCTCAAAACACTGGAAGTGGGAAGAGGCACAAAGAAACTGATAATATCTCAAATGATTTAAATGATGTCTTTAATGTATTGGTTATCCCCATTTTTTTTTTCTAATAAAAGCTGTCAGGAAAAAAATGAGATAATGTTCAAAGTATATTGAGTTTCTCTGAACTCAAGTTCTGGTTAAATTAAAATTATTATTAAAAGATCAGTCTTAGGCGTTCCTGTCTATATCCATGAGCTCTTTTTGTTGGTTGCTTCCATCCTGCTCTTTAAATTGTCCTTATGAGGTTAAAAGCCTGAAGGATTACAGTGGTAGCAGTGGAGAAAGTGGAGGACCCATACTTGAGCTGGGTCAGGGGTTGTCAAACTTTCTGTAAAGGGCCAAACAATGAAAGTGTTTTAGACACGTAAGTCATAAGGTGTATATCACAACAACTCTGCTATTGTAGCATGAAAGAAGCTGTAGACAATCTGTAAATAAATCAGTGGTGTTCTAATAAAACTTTATTTACAAAAACAGGGGTGAACAGATGTGGCTTGTGAGCTATAGTTTGCTAACACCTGATTGGGTGATTAGACTCAATTCGATTGGATGCTCCTAAACTGATTCTGAAATATATTACTAAATTGAACCAATGGCAAGAGAGACACAATTTCAAAGTTAAGAATTTGAAAATACAAGTTCTGGGGATTATGATGTGGATGGCTCTGGGAGCTCATTCATCTGCCTACCACACCCGGTAATTACAATTCTGAAAGAGAAAAGGGTATGAACCCTAACTAGCAGGAACAAATCGATTCCACATGTACTCTGTTGAAGGATTGTGCATAAGCATTTATTCCTTCATTGATTCACTCATTCATTCTTTAAATAAATGGTGAGTTCCTTTTGTGTTCTAGGCTTTCGTACTTGGGATATAATGGTAAACAGGGCAGCCAAGGTCTAGAGAGAGGAAAAATATATTTATTTATTTATTATTATTTTTGAGTTGGAGTTTTACTCCGTTGCCCAGGCTGGAGTGCCGTGGCACGCTCACAGCCACCCCAGCATTGACCTGCTGGGCTCTGGCGATCCTTCTGCCTCAGCCTTCCAAGTAGCCGGAACTACAGGCACATGCTACCATGCCCAGCTAATTTTTGATTTATTGTAGAAATGAGGTCTCACCAAGTTGCCTGGGCTGATCTTGAACCTGTGTGCTCAGGCAATCCCCTCACCTTAGCCTCCCAAAGTGCTGGGATTACAGGCTGAGTCACTCGAGCCCGACCCAAAAAATATATTTAAATAGAGAAAATACAGATGCCTTGGGTCCTTATAGGAAGGATCCTTTCCCAAATTTTGATATCAGGTTAGGATTTGGGGTCAAAGTGATATGGAATTAGGTGGGTACAGAATGCTGGGTAATAATACCCTCAGTACCTCCCCCAGACACTTAATGCGTTATCTATAATCCTTATCACAAACTTGCACAGTGGGTACTGTTACCCCCATTTTGCAGTTGGGGAAACTGAATCTTAAAGATTAAGTAACAATAATAGCCATTCTGTTATTCTATGAAATAATGAATGTGGTTCTTTATTAGATTTTAGAATGGCCTTCCTTCCTTTGAGCAAGGAATAATGTTTTGTTGTCTCACAAGTTCAAATGTCTTTCTGGGGGGAAATAAAAAAGATCAGAAATTTGATCCAGCCTCTATGGTTATAGCCTGCACATAGCCCTATAAGTGTTTAGCCATGTGACTTGTTTTCTGCCTGAACAACAAGAGCATCATGTTCTCTGTGGAGGTACAGTTAGTATTAATTTTATTGGGCATAACAGGACTCTCAGCATGGTGTCACTGTGTTGCCATTGCAACATCACAGTTCATCCAGGTATCAACATGACTGAGTATGAGGGTCTGGTATCTTTTGGATCTAAGCAGTGAAGGACCATTTGAAGATTTCAGTGCCTGCTACTCATTTGAAAAGTGAGCAACAAGACCCAGTCTAGTGTTCTTAGACTCATTGAGTTCATCCTTTCTGTCTTAGGCCTGGCAGATTCACTTGGGGTGCTTTCACCATGAATCTGTTTTTGTTGGGTCACTTGACTCTCACAAGTAACCTGATTTAGTTTTTTGTGACAAGAATGTAGGTAATGCTTTCTGGACTAGTAATTTCTTGTCTGTCATGTGGATAACCAGAATCTATAATCATTGAAGGCAATGTGTAGAATATTGGGATGCACTGGAAATCTCTAGAAGGGGCTTTTAAGAATTACTTCGGATTGCTGTGTTCTAGGCATTGATGCTTGAAATATACTGGACATAAGAGGGCCAAGATTTAGTGAGAAAATATGGCAATTAAATGAAGGAAATGCCGGTGCATTAGGGCGCTTAAGGAAAGAGCCTTGGGCCAAATTTTAAGTCCAGCTAAGTGTCCCTGAAGGAAGTGATGCTCAAAGGTAATACAAGAATTTGGTAAGTAGAGAATGTTGGATAATTGCCTGAGTGCCTACTCTGGGCAGTAATAAATTATATTTAATTCTCACAAAACCACACGTTCCCATTACCACCATTTTGCAGATGAGGTTCCTACAGGTTAAGTAAGTTTTAAGGTCCAACAGAGATTGACAAAACTGGAATTGGGCTGGGAAAAGACTAAGGCTGTGGTAACTAATATTATGGTTATTGATCATGTATTTAAGTTAATTGAACTATTTAAATTATTTGACTATTTAATTTCAAATTAGTTTATTTCTCAAAATAATTTAAAAATTAAGCTCATTCTTCATGTCACATTTCAAGTACTTAACACTCTCATGTGGCTGGTGGCTACCCGATTGAAGATTAAAGGACGGTTTCATCATTGCAGAAAGTTCTACTGGACAGTGTTGCTCTAGGGTATTTCTAAAATATTTAAATGTGTTCTACATACCTGTGGGGTTAGCAGCAGCATCAGTACCGTGTGGGCATCTCGAATATCAGAACCAGAAGCAGCCTCTGTTTCTGTTGAATGACTGTGTTCTATCCTTACTGATCACAAGATGGATAGTGAAAGATTCAGAGAGGCTCTCACCCAGCATGTTCTACTGCTTTGTGGAGAGTGAGACAATAATTCTAGAGGTTAGTAGTTTCAAGGGATCACATGTTCCTTGTGCAGGATGTATCTACAGGAGAATGCAGGAGGTGACCATAGCATGAGGGTAACATGATCTATTTTAGCAAAGAGAAGCATTGCTGCTTCACATCTGGATCTGGGGATTCATATAGAGAGAAAGTATGTAATAAATTGTCAAATTGGAGATGATTGAGATAATTTTCAAGTGTTATCTAAGCATCCATTTATAGATAAATTAGTAGTGTTCTAACAAGGAGTCATTCTTATCTGTTCACCAATACAGATCCTTAAAGGAGTCCAACTTTACATCTTTTGTCTTGGTGGGCATTTACATTTGTGTGGTGCTCTCAGCTTAGTTACGGTACTTTATAAGTTTTAAATCCTAGCACTTCCAGAGTCATCCTATAAAAAAGGATGGGCAGGTATTATGATCTGCAATGACCAGATGAGGGAAATAGGATGGCCAGGGGTTTCTTTTACTGTTCAAAGTAGTTGATCTGAGGTTGATTCCCCCACTTTTGGCACCTGATCTCAGGATATTTCTAACAGACCATAAAAGCAAGGCACCCTCACTTATTTAAGGAAAACAAATCTGTAATTACTATTTTTCTCCATTATTTAGAAATTTTATCCGCTAAACAGTTCATATTAATGTGGTTTTGCCGCTCTTGAAAAGATGTCGATTCCTGAATGATTAAAGAGAATCTAGTAGGCAGTTTGGAGTCATTAAGTGCTTACACATCACTTTTTGTCTCAGTATTGAAGCAATAGGAGCCAATGAATAGTTGCTGCTTAATCACCTTTAAAAAGATAAGTAGTTCTAAGTGTAGGAACCTAAAATGGACATTAGTTTGCTTATTACTGGGACACACTCATCATTACTGTCACTGTTTCAGGCTGTTTAAAAGGAATGGTTTTGTTATTGATGGTCTACGTAGCAAACCCAGTGTGATAGACACCAACAAACACACATGTAGTGAGCCTTCTTGCTCCAGTCTTCAAATAGAGATCAATGACTATTTTATTTGCTCAACCCTGCCTCCAGTCCGGGGCTGTGGTCTCCATCACGAGGTAGCCAGAATTGATTAATGGTCTGTTGGGAGTATTAATGTCTCTTGTTTTGGTACTCTAATTATAGAAGCAGATTGGAGGCAAGCTTTTAGAGTGGGTTTGAGGTTGAAAGATATTTGAAAAGCAGGTGATTGGGCCAACACTTCTACTTCTTTCAATTTAGCCATAAATCAGTTGTGAATGATTTTTCCACTGTAATTTTTCATAGCTTTTGAACTCGGGTAATGAGCATCCCTGTCCCAGAGTGAAACTATGATTTTTTTCTGGATCTTGTTGGAAAGAAGATGAAGATTTATGAAGGGGCCTAGAAGGAAATATATTGCATTTCTTTTTCTCCTCTGCTTGTTTTCCCCTGTTTCGCCCCCCCTTTCCTGCACTTCAACCCTGATAAGTCTCAAGTTTCATGCATGGCAGACATGGCAGCCAGGATTTGGGAAGCAGGAAGGCTGCAGTGTGTCTTGACCTACTTTCCAGTGACTGTACAACTACAAATAAGAAGTTGATACTATATAAAGTAATACTACACTCCGCACGGAAGAGAACATTTGGAGAAGCAAAGGGAATTTGCCAGAGCAACAATAATCTTGCCAGAGCAACAATAATCTTTTATTTGCTGAATTTGTTGACTGCAGATTTTTTTTTCAAGTATGGGGCAGCTTAAGGTGTTGCTACTGCCCAAGAGGCTGCCATAAGGACTGAGAGAAAAATTTCTGAGGAACCCTGGATAGGCTTAAGTTGGAATCACATTGACAAATTTTCTTTCCCTGACTAGGATTGCAGCTGACTCCACTGTGGGTAAATGTGATAAAACTGTGCCAGATGAAAGCCTGGCTTGCAAGTTGTAGAAAAGCACAGTTTTTAAAAATATGTATATATTTTAATTTTTTGAGGCATTTTATTATCTGGGAAATAGATTGGCAGCTTGTTAGATTGTTTAGAGACACTCAAATGCAGCAAAGGCATATGTTTATCTTTATACCATGACATGTGGAAACTGGGTCTTTTAAGGTATTCGGTTTTCCTGTAGCTGCAAGAATATTTGAAATCCTGTGTAGTTGAGCAAAACAATATTTAAAATAAGAGAGTCATATATTAGCAGGTTTGTGTTTCAATCCTATCAATGTTTGGAAGGAATGATTCCCTTCTGTGTTAGTTAGGTTTCTCCAGAGAAACGATAGAATATATATAGAAAGAGAGAGATAGGAAGAGATTTCTATGAAGGATTGAAGCATATGATTAGGAAGGCTAAATCCTGTCATCTGCAAACTGAAAGCTCAGGGAAGCTTGTGGTATAGTTTTGGTTTACATTCAAAGGACTGAGAATTAAGGAAGCCAATAGCGTAAGCTCTAGACTGAGTCTGAAGGCCTCAGAACTGGGAACACTGATGTCTGAAGGCCAGGAGAAGATAATGTCCCAACTCAAGCTGAGGGATCCTTTTGTTCTATTCAGACCCTGGATGAAATGGATGAGGCCTGCTTACACTGGAGAGGGCCATCTTCTTTACTCAGTCTACTAATTCTAACGCTAACCACTTCCAGAAACAACCTCTCAGATACTCCAAGAAATAATGTTTTACCAGCTATTGGGGCATCCATTAGCCCAGTCAAAATGACACATGAAATTAATCATCAGGCCGGGCTTGGTGGCTCAGTCTGTAACCCCAGCACTTTGGGAGGCCCAGGTGAGTGGATTGCCTGAGCCCGCGGGTTTGAGACCCACCCAGGCAACTTGGCGAGACCTCGTCTCTACAATAAAATCAAAAACTAGCCAGACGTGGTAGTGTGCGCCTGTAGTTCCGGCTACTTGGAAGGCTGAGGCAGAAGGATTGCTGGAGCCCAAAGGTCAAGGCTGCCGTGGCGGGGGGAAGCATGCCAGTATACTCCAGTTTGGGCGACTGAGACTCCAACTCCAAAAAAAAAAAATTAATCATCATAGCTTCCTTCTTCCAGCCTGTCTGCCTTCCTCCCTACTTTTCTTCTTAAGATACCCGTTATAGCCGTGATTATGTACCGAAACACTAAGCTGGTCCTAGGTGGCTGGGTGGTAGGAGGGAAAGATGATTTTGAAAATGAGATTCGGTCCCTGCCCTCAAAGGCCTTTCACTTTAGTGGGGGAGAGCATAAGTTTTTAT
>CAUYQG010008145.1:0-19491 GCA_963574415.1 Tarsius wallacei | reverse complement strand
AAAAAAAAAAAAAAAAAAAAAAAAAAAAAAAAAAAAAAAAAAAAAAAAAAAAAAAAAAAAAAAAAATAAACTATTTCTTTACTTTCTAAACTTTTTAATGCTTTAAACTTTTTGAGTCTTTTGCAGTAACACTTAGCTGGTACAAAAATGTTTTCTTTCTGTATATCCTTATTCTATAAGCTTTTTTCTATTTTTAAAATTATTATTTTTTAGTTTTTAAACTTTTTTGTTAAAAACTAAGACAAGGCTGGGCTTGTTGGCTCAGCCTGTAATCCCAGCACTTTGGGAGACCGAGGCAAGTGGATGGTCTGAGCCCGCGAGTTCAAGACCAGCCCAGGCAACTTGGCAAGAACTCATCTCTACAATAAATCAAAAAATTAACTTGGCATGGTAGTGCATGCCTGTAGTTCCGGCTACTTGGAAGGCTGAGGCGGAAGGATCCCCGGAGCCCAGCAGGTCGACCCTTGGGTGGCTGTGAGCAAGCCACGGCACTCCAGCCTGGGCGACAGAGTGAGACTCCAACTCAAAAAAAAAAAGACAAACCGGCCAGGCTTGGTGGCTCAACTTGTAATCCCAGCACCTTGGGAGGCTGAGGTGAGTGGATTGCCTGAATCCGCAGGTTCGAGACCAGCTCAGGCAACTTGGCGAGACCTGGTCTCTAACCAAAAATTAGCCAGGCGTGGTACTGTGCACCTGTAGTTCAGGCTACTAGGAAGACTGAGGCAGAAGGATCCCCAGAACCCAGCAGGTTGACGCTGGGATGGCTGCTAGTATGCACTGTCCTCCAGCTGGGCGACAGAGTGAGACTCAAAAAAAAAAAAACTAAGACAAACCCCCATTAACCTAGGCATACACAGGGCCAGTACCATTAAACTGTCATTAGACAAAAGGAATTTTTCTGCTCTATCATAATCTGTGAGACCACTGTCATACATGTGGTCTGTCATTGACTGAAACATTGTTATGCAGTGCATAACTATTGGTGTGTAATATTAAGGCTACTACTAACGGTGATAATAAGGTAATGGTAAATATTCATTGCATGTTAACTACGTGCCAGATACTGTGTTAAGCACCTTCTATGGATTATTTTATTTAATCTTCACAAGAACCCTATGAGGTAGAGAGTTTACAGATAAGGAAGCTAAAGCTAAGAGAGTGTAAGGCAATTCCCAAGGTCAGAAGTAAGAGGAGCTGGAATGAAAGCAGAGGAAAGCAAAACTGGCTGGAGCAACACATGCCCTGGAAAAGTGAGGGTGGCTGGCTAGCAAGAGGATGGTCACCTTGAGAGGCAGCCAGGGACAAAAGAACAGTAGGTCAGACAGATTATACCTCTGAGGACTGCTGAAAGTGTCACCTGAGGCGCTGAGGGCCTGTCCCCTTTCTCTGGTACCCTCTTTCAAGAGGCAAATCTCTCCATCCTCCCCAGAGACAAGGGGGATGACATCACTTCTACAGCCACATGCACTTCTCTCTTCTTCCTGTCAGCTTGCCTCCTTCATCATCTTCTGGAAGGGCCCTTCTTTCCCCTATTTTTTCTGTCTTTTTCCCCCCACCTAACTGTGCCTTATATTGCCAACAACACCTACAAATGACACTAAAGCTTAGCCCTCAGGAATACAGAGATGGCAGATATCGGATAAGGACTCAAGAAGCAATTATTTTCATCTGGATTCCTTTGGTTGTCATATTGCAGACTCAGCCTGGGCTCAGCCAGACCTTCTGAGGGTGTGGTCACACTGATTCCAGGTATGGCTGGTTGGTAGCCTAGCAAACAGTCACTCCCTGCCCCAACACCATTTATGAATTTGCTAGCAGGCATGAGGAAACAATGGTCTTCAGGAAAGACCTTACAAGATGAATCCTGATTTGCTCAAGCCAATCATGGTGATTCCTCAGGAACAGTGTCACTTGAGAACAGGTCTATGCTGCAGTCCCGGCTAGAGTCATGAGAAGACATCTCTTAGAGGCTGAAGGGACACAAGGAAGGAATGTTCTCTTCTATGGGGATGGGAAAGCTTGGGGTTACAATAACCATTAGACAACCAGGTAGGGACTAAGGATGAAGACAACATGCTGAAGTTGGCAGAGCGGGAATATGGAATGAGTCTGGGTCTTTAAGGACATTTTGAAAGCAAATTAACCAACCCGGGAGCTGCCTTACCACCATACTTCTTATTATGTGAGGCACTAAGTCCTCTTGAGCCTTTTTCGGTTGGATCCCTCACTGCATGCAGTTGAAAGCACCCAAAACAACAGCCCAGCAGCATCTGGGGCCCTTGCCACCAACAGGAAATGTTCCAGGTTCACATCTGCACCAGACTGGGGTGCTCTAGGAACTTTAGTCCAGTTACTACCACTCCAGAGCTACAGTCAAAATGAAAGAGAGTAAGTGGGAAATTATATAATGAACTTTCTCTGAGGCCGGGAAAAGTGTCAAAGCACTTTACAATCAAACCTAATTGAAAACAACAGCTCTTTAATCTAAATTTATGACATAATCAGCCTTCTGGTTACCTAATTATAATTAAATTAGATTGGCAGTGTATTTCATATATGCTAATTAAAAGCACCAAAAGAAAAACTGCATTTGGTAACGGCTGTGTCTCACTCCCTACTAGAACTGAATGGTAAAGAGCTCCCTGGGCTGTAAACTTGGAGGCCTGGGTTCTAGTCCTGCCTCTGCTAAAACTGGCTGTGTGACTTGGGTGAGTCACTTAGTCCCTCTGAGTCTCTCTCTGTCTTCATATCTGTAAGATTCCAATCAAAAAGATTCTTTTTTTCTTTTTTTTTGAATTGGAGTCTCACTCCGTTGTCCAGGCTGGAGTGCAGTGGCACCCTCACAGCCACCCAAGCGTTGACCTGCTGGGCTCCATGGATCCTTCTGCCTCAGCCTTTCAAGTGGCCGGAACTACAGGCACACACTACCACGCCTGGCTAACTTTTTGTTTTTTGATTTATTGTAGAGATGAGGTCTCGCCAAGTTGCCCAGGCTGTTCTCAAATCCATGGACTCAGGCAATCCCCTTACCTCAGCCTCCCAAAGTGCTGGGATTACAGGCTTGAGTCACTGTGCCTGGCCATGTCTGAATTCTCTTACCTAGCATAATGTTTTCCAGCTCCGTCCATGTTGTAGCATATCAATACGTCATTCTTTTTATGGCTAAGAAATATCCCATTGCACAGATAGACTATAATATGTATAGCCATTAATCCATCAATGGACATTTGAGCTCTTTTCACCTTTGAGCTATTGTGAATAATGCTATAAACATTTGTGTAGCTCTTTCTTGACTCCATCTTCGCCATAGTGGCAGTCGGGGCCGTGGTTCAGTCACCACCATGCAGCTCTTCATCCGCGCCCAGGAGCTGCACACCCTCGAGGTGACCGGCCAGGAGACGGTCGCCCAGATCAAGGCTCAGGTGGTCACACTGGAGGGCATCGCCCCGGAAGATAAGGTTGTGCTCCTGGTGGGCTCGCCGCTGGAGGATGAGGCCACCATGGGCCAGTGTGGGGTGGAGGCCCCGGCCACCCTGGAAGTAGCCGGCCGCATGCTCGGAGGTAAAGTCCATGGTTCCCTTGCCCATGCTGGGAAAGTGAGAGGTCAGACTCCTAAGGTGGCCAAACAAGAGAAGAAGAAGAAGACGGGCCGGGCCAAGTGGAGGATGCAGTACAACCAGCGTTTCGTCAATGTTGTGGCCACCTTTGGCAAGAAGAAGGGCCCCAATGCCAACTCCTAAGTCCTTAGTGATCCTGGCTTTCTCCAATACAGCAACTTAGCCCAGTCAAAAAAAACCCCCAAAAAACATTTGTGTACTTGTATTTGTTTTGAACACCTGTTTCAATTCTTTTGGGTATATAACTAGGAATGAAATTGCTGTCAGATGGTAGTTCTGTTTAACTTTTTGAAGAGTGACCATAATGCTTTCCACAGCATCAGCTCCCTTGTTTTTTTGTGGGATCCCATGACTAATGACTGGTTCTTGCCAATGGCAAGTGAGTGAAGGGGATCTTTGTCACCTTTGGGCATGGCGCTTCCACAGGCTCGGCCCATGCGTGGTTGACTACAGAGGACTCCAAGGATTATACAAGAGGGAGATCTGCTCCCTGGACTAAGGCCACCTGACCAGCAGCAACAGCCACACACTACGGTGTATGCAAACAGGAACTAAACTTACATTAAGCTAACTGAGGTTTCCAGGGCTTATCTTTCACTGCGGCTGGCATTATCTTAACCAATGCATCACTGAAGTTCTGTCTCTCAATTGCCAGCTTCCTGGTAGAGTTCAACCTGCATGGTCTACTCCTGCATCTCAGCTGGCCTGTATCAGAAACCTTTTCCATCATTTTCATTCTAGACAGGGATATGTGGGTTGCAGGTATCAGAAACCACTCAAATGAACTGAAGTACGAGGAAGCATTTATTATAAGACTGCTGAGATCTCATGAATGCTGTATACATAAAGCAAAGTACATCCAAGCCTCCTGCAAACTACAGAGGCCTACCAAGGGGGAAGGGCAGAGGAGATGTGTCCCTGAGTGCCAGTCAATGGGGACACCACAAGATAACGGTAGAGAATTCTTACTATTTTGGTTTTGTGCTGAGTTGTTATCTTTAGATATGTTGGGTCCAGGTGCAATGACCCACAGCTGTAATCCCAGCATTTTGGGAGGCTGAGGCAGGAGGATCACTTAAGGCCAGGAGTTTGAGACTAGCCTGGGCAACATATAGCGAGAACCTGTTTCTATTTCATGTATATGTTGAAATTGCCCCTTCTAGTTTGCTAGGTGTTTGGCATTTGTTTCCAGGCAAATTCTGGTTTCCAGGCTCCATTTTTCTGTCTTCAACCTGGGATGAGGATCCTTACATCTTGCTATAAGGAGCCAAAGCAGCAAGTACTATCTCCGCCTCCCCACCAGGGCCCACGTGCTCTCTGGTCTCTGCATCTTTCTGGGCAAGTGTTCCATGTTCTGCATCCAAACTGTCATCTTCTGCTTGCTTCTGCTTTCCTGGGCTCCAATGCCCACTAGAGACAGCTCAGCCCTTACAACTGAGCATCTAGACTTCACTGACTTCTTTCTCTTCTCTGAAATCTTATGTTGCACATGGTCCACTTCCATTTGTTACCTGGAATTTATTGCCTTGTGTGGCTGCTTCCATTTTTAGTGCGAGCCTATCTTATCTCCTAAGCGCAGAGGAGGACAGGGCCACACTTTCATGCCCAGGTCAGAACCTGGCTGCACCACATGTCACCTTGTGATCTCGAGCAGGTTATTAATACTTATGAGTCTCAGTTTCCTCACCTATAAAATGGGTAGAATAATAGTACCCACATCAGCTTTCTTGCAAGGGTTTTATTATTTTTTTAAAAAGTGCAGACAGAGTGCTTAGTAGGGTACCTGATACACAGTGAAAGCCCTCAGTACCTATGTTTCTATCTTTGTGTGTGTGTGCGTGTGTGTGTACCTATGTTTCTAATTCCCTCTTCAGACTAGCAAGTGCTTGGTGAGCAGCAGATGTGATCATTAAGTCAATCAGTATTCCTCAGACTTTTATTTTTATTTATTTATTTATTAGAGATGAGTTCTCACTGCCCAGGCTGGTCTCAAACCTGTGGGCTCAGGCAATCCTCTCACCTCGGCCTCCCAAAGTGCTGGGATTCTAGGCATGAGCCACTGTGCCTGGCCCTCAGACCTTTAGATGATCAGACTCCGATGAAGAGTGTTGGGAAAGGTCCCTGGCCCCTTTCCCCATACAACTGGATAGAATCTCAGGGTTGGATTTGGGAATCTAATTGGGATTCAAGTTGTCAGCCAGCTTTGACACACTCAGAGAGATCCCACGAGGTGGGCTGAGCCACCTCCAGTGGGAAGCAGGGCGAAAACACAGATGTCCACCCAGACTGGTCTTCTCCATGCAGACACAAGAACTCCTCACTCAAGCCTTTGCTCAGTATCTCCGTCCCCTGCACTTCCAGAGAGGCGACTGCCTCCCTCCGTGCCCTTCCTAGTCCTTCATAACACTTTTCACTCCCTGGCCCTGTAGTGTATGCTTATTTTTCATCATCTGTCTCTCCTGCTCCTTGGTGAGGGTAGAGACCTCTGCACCTGGCAGTGTCCGCCACATAGTGGGTACAAGTACTGGTGGTGGATGAAAGAATGATCCAGGTTCTGTTAACTCTCCCTTTCTCACCGCTTCACAAGAGCTTGGGCAGGCTTCAGAGCTTTCAGATTCCTTTCCTTATGGAAATTCCTCAGTCGGGTTTAGAACTCTAATCTCTTATCTGATTCCTGGGTGGCTCCTTCCCCATCACTGCTGGGCTTGGGGCTCCAAGAACTTGCATGGGGTCAGCCAATCTGCTTTCTGCCTCCTCCTCCCCCTCCCCGACCTGGGAGTGGAAGGGAGCTTGGTCTGCCTCTGGGACAATCTTCGCCTTCTTAGGGGTGGGGACTGGGATTCAGAAATTCAGGGGTAAGGGCAGAGGTCTTCTGGTGTGGCTGTCGCAGTGCAGTCCTCTCTGGGTCGCTAGGTGCTGCTTGTCTGGCTCACTCTTCCTGGGGGCAGCGTCCAGATGCTGTGGCCTTGTGGGGTGCAGGCTTAAGTTCACCTGGACCCAAAGAGGCCTCTCCCTGCCCAGTTCCCTGACATGAGTGACCTGCCTCCACTCCACCACCCACCTGAGCTCCCCTCTGTGGGCAGTTATACCCACAGCCTCTTGCTGTCAGGGGGGTCCTTTTACCTGGAGGCAGCCACCTCCCACCATATACCCTGGATGCCTGGGAGACTCACACACATGGGTGTTAAGGGCCACACATGGTGGACAGGTGCTTGCCCCAGCCTGCCCTCTGCTCTTACTGTTTCTCTCCAGCCTCCCTCTCAGTGAGGCCCATCCAGAGACCACCACATCCGGAGCTGAGCACCATCTGATCAGGATGGAGTGCCAGGCTCTACCTCCTGCGGACCTCAAGCCCTACAAGAGATTCTTTGTAATCTTCTCCCATCGTTGGGCTTGGTGGCACTGTGAAGGAGCAGCCCCTCTTCCCCACACACACTCCTTGGGGGAAAAGGAAACTACCCCTCTCCCACAAGGCCTAGTACAGAGTAACTCCTTGTCATCATCAATTTTGGACCCAGAGCCATAGGGCAAGTCCCACCTTGCAGCCTTGGCAACAACCAAGCACTTCATCTTCTGATCAAAGCTTTCAGCTTGGAGGTTCTGCCAAGTGCCATGGACCCATAAGCCTTGGAAAAGCCAGGTTCCTAATGCAAAAAAACTTTTTTGATACAAACAAAAAACTTTTTTCCCTCCCTCGCTTTCTTCCTCTTTCAATTCTCCTAGTGGGTAAAAGACTACAAATTGTTCCAGGAAGTGATCTTGAAAGAACGAAGCAGGAATTTTCTCTTCTTTTGGTTGGCTAGATGGTGGACATGATGGTTGGAGCAGCAGCATTTATCTTGGGCTATAGAATAGACTACATGATAAGGGTGCCAAAGAAACAGTAAAAGGAGTCTGGATTCCTGACAATCATGGAACTGCCTTTCCAACCCTAGGCTGCCTGCTTTGGCTTCACGTACATGAGAGAGAAACACATTACCTTATTACACCTTTCTTTTTTAAGCTTTCTGCCTCTCATAGCCAAAACTCATCCTGATGGTCTGATTCTGATCTTAAGATCTGCTCTTTTTTGGAAAAGTTATTTTCCTGAAATAATCAGATACGAAAGACAAATGGAAAGGAAATGAATTTTGCATTATAATTTAATAATTTTTTCTTTTTTTTTTTTTTAAAGTTGGAGTCTCACTTTGTCACCCAGGCTGGGGTACAGTGGCACACTCACGGCCACCGCAACCTCAACCTGCTGGGCTTAGGCGATCCTTTCGCCTCAGCCTGCCAAGTAGCCGGAACTACAGGCACATGCTACCACCCCCAGCTAGTTTTTTGATTTATTGTAGAGACGAGGTCTTGCCGAGTTGCTCAGGCTGGTCTCAAACCCTTGAACTCAGGCAATCCTCTTGCCTTGGCCTCCCAAAGTACTGGGATTACAGACTTGAGCCACCACACCCGGCATATAATTTAATATTATTTAAACATGCTTGTGCACAACTTAAATGATCTCTCCTACCACAGGCTGCCTCATGTTCTAGAAAAGCCTCACAGTTCTCAAAGTCAGTTGAACCCAGGTTGGAATTTGGTTTCTAAGATCTACTAGCTGTGTAACCTTGAGCAAGTGACTCAATATTTCTAAACTTTGGTTTCCTTTTTTGCTAAATAAAAGCCATGATGTCTCCCTTCTACACTTTTGTCATACTATACATCTACTACCTGCATGACATTATGCTAAAGATGTGAAAAAAAAGACAGTCAATACTTTGACCTTCATGGAGCTTGACGTCCAATGGGGAAGAAACGAGAAAGAAAGCAAATAAATATGCAAACACAATAATCACAGAAAACAGCATGCTGTAATGGAGAATAACAGCATGGGAATGCTGGGAACTCATCCCCTTCAAGAACTGAAAGAATAACCCATGTGAAGCTCCCAGCACACGCGCCAGTTGCATTGGAACCCTCTTTTGGAAGCTGCCAGACCTACTCCCTCCAACAGGAGCCTGCTATGAGCAAAGCCCAGGTGGCCCCAGCGTGCAGGCTGTGCACAGACCCACCCAGGCTAATCCAGTCTGTGCTGCTTCTGGCCACCTGAGGATGGATGGCAGTCAGAATGGACTGACAAAAGGCCTCACTCAGACTGCTACCAGGGACAGCAATTGGCTGCAGAGGCCCTGCCTCACACAGACTCTACACTGAGCTGGCTTCAGTCCTTTGCATAATGGGCGCCACCTGGGTCCCAAGGACTGCAACTGGCATCGATTAGTTTTCATTGAGCCCAAGTTGGAGTGCAGGCTGGCTCCCCTCCCAGGTACTGGCACTGGAAGCAGCCAGCTACTGGGCTGTGTGTCTTTTACTCCTAATGACCTCCACTGGTGACCTCTTCACGATCAAGCAGGGCCCACCAGGCCCACAGCTACCACCCTTATATGAGAAACCTGGTTCTCAGCTAAGTGACCAGACTCCAACCGCTGCCTTATGCATAGAGGGGCCTGATGAACTAAGGACAATGAAAGCAACAGAGGGCTCTCTGGAAATTCTGTTTCCAGCTTTTACTCCTGGAATTTCATTTCATATAGAAGAATAGGCAGTCTAGAATCAGTGGTATTGTACAATACCTAAGAAACTACTATAAAGGCGGGCTGTATAGGGGAGAGCCAATCCCTACTCAGCTGTTTCCAGTGGTCTGTCCTTGGGCAAGGGACTTAACTTCCCTAAGCCTTGGTTACCCCACCTTAAAATGGGCATGAAAGACCTAGTACCTTCTTCATATTTGGGGTGAAGGATAAGTAAAATATCCCCCGTAAACATATTTAGGAAATGTTCAACGCACATTTGCTAGGGTTCATCATCTTTGTTCACTCACTCAACAAATGTCGTTGAGCATCTAACATGTGCTAGGCCCTACTCTGGGCTTCTGGGAACACAAAGACAAAGCCAAAAGAACTATTAATAGTCGTCTCATCTGAGAATCACCCGTTTTTTGGACTGCAATGCATTTAAACTGGAAGAAAAATCTCAACTATACCCACATCCTTGTATTAACTAGCTTTTGCTGTGTAACAAGGCACTCCGAAGTGTAATGGTTTTTGGCAGAAGGAGAGTCTGTGGACCAGCCTTTGTGACTTCCTCTAGCCTGATTCTACAGGGCTTCTCTGAACACCATGCTTCACCACAGGAGGCTTCCTTGTATTTCACAGTCAACTCGTGTCTTCAGATGAGAAGGAAATGCCTGGGACTTAGAAAAAAGATTCTTTAAGGGCCATTACAGTGCCTTCTCCCAATCTTCCCACTACCATTCCTTGCATTTCTTCTCCTCCAAGATGCTTCCAAATGTTCTCCAGGCAACCACCAGCCTGGTTTCTGATATCCAGGAGCCTGCCTTTTGGAGTTTGATCATGTCAGCTCCATGGCAGCAAACCCTGGCAAGAGGGAATCATGGACAAGGGATATTTTCTCTGGGCTTCAGAGTTAGACTGCTTTGAAGTTTAGTTTGGTGTTTGCCCTATGACCAGAGTTGCTATATTTAGCAAATAAGAATGTTGAACTTGTATTAGATAAAAGGCAAGTAGTATTTTAGTATATGTCCCATGCAATATTTTAAAATCTACTTATAATGTAATATTTAAATACAATGAAGTTCTGTATAATACAGTTCAATATTTAAAACATTGCAATCTACTTACAATGCAATATTTAAAACATTTATATACACTAGGCTGGGTGTGGTGGCTCATGCCTATAATCCCAGCACTTTGGGAGGCGGAGGCAAGAGGACTGCCTGAGCCCAGGGGTTTGATACCAGCCTGGGCAACTTGGCGAGACCTCGTCTCTACAAAAAATTAGCCAGGCGTGTTGGCACGCACTGGTAGTCCCAGTTACTTGGGAGACTGAGGCAGAAAAATCACCTGAGCCCAGCAGGTCAAGGCTGCAGTGGCTGTGAGTGTGCCACTGCACTCCAGCCTAGGCAACAGAGCGAGACTCTGACTCAAAAAAAAAAAAAATTAGTAATAAACCAAAAAAAAAAAAAAAATGGGAGTTCATCTGAAATTCAAATTTAACTAGCTATCCTACATTTTATGTCAGCATTACCTATAACTCTTCCTCCCTCGCTCCTTTTCTCCCCTCCCTTTCTTCTTCCCTTCCTTCCTTCCTTCATTCCTTTCTTCCTTCACAAAAGCCTTTGTTGTGAGACTACTATCTGCCAAGTCCTCTACTAGGCATAGGTAAAACATGATGCATTCCTTCAAGGAATTCACAGCACAGAGGAGGGGAAAAACTGGTAGCAAATGCCTTTAGCACCATTTAGTATCCCCACCCCAATAGCTTCAGGGACCACAGGGAAATGAATAGTTCATTGTGTCTGGGGTAGAACCAGATAAGGTGGAGAAAAAGAATTTGGGAAAAGGTGTGGGAAAGAAGCTGTCAGTCCATTCTTGATGGACAGGCAAAAAACAATGGAGAGGTATTCAGGTCAAGGGCAAACTCAGGCCAAAGCATGGCATGAGAAAGATACACCCTGTTCTGAGGACAAGGAGGGTCTGCTGTGACTGGGTTGGTGAGGTAGGGAGCTGAACGTGTTTATGGATGGTGGTGGCATTGATGTCAGGAGTGGGGATCAGAAACCCCATCCTGCTTAGAATCAAGTGTCAAGGGCTCTTTATGCCATGTGGTAGAATTGGAGTTTTCTCTGATGGGTCTTGAGAGACTGAATAAGCAATAGACAATGGCCAGGCCCTAGGTGACAGTAGATCTCTGATTTACAATCTCAGTGGCAACCTGCCTAAAACCACAGTCTCTGCAGCAATCAATCAGAAAGGTCAGGACTTGGGCAACCACTGCCAACTTCCCTGGTTTTTTTTGCCCCTGCTTCCAACTCAGGACCAATCACATAAATTGCCCTATTCCTCATATGCCAACACCCTCCATTCAGAGCACACATGGCCTTCCTTTTTCTTCACTATCTTCCTCATCCTTCTTCACTATCTTCACTATCTTTCTCATCCTCATCCCCTGGCTGCCTTTGAGTTTCTGCTCTAAATAAATAGCCCATTTGTTCTCATTTGAGTGGTTTTCATTTGTTTTCTCAATATAGACTATATATTGACTTTTAAGAGGAGAGAAGGGACAATGGAGTAGTTAGCTCTGTGGAAATAGATATCCTAAAATATGGTGCTAGAATAACAATAAGTAGTGGTGGCAATCAGAACTAGGAACATCTGCTTTTGAGACCCTTCGCAATCTACACACATATACAATTTTTAAATGCTTACATATACCTGAATAGCCCCAAATTATTTTATTTTACTTTTTGAGTTGGAGTCTCACTCTGTCGCCCAGACTGGAGTGCAGTGGCACGCTCCCGACCACCGCAGCCTCAACCTGCTTGGCTCCAGTGATCCTTCTGCCTCAGCCTTCCAAGTAGCTGGAACTATAGGCGTGCACTACCACATGCAACTAATTTTTGATTTATTGTAGAGACAAGGTCTCGCCAAGATGCCCAGGTGGGTCTCAAACCCGCCGGCTCAGGCAATCCACTTGCCTCGGCCTCCCAAAGTGCTGGGATTATGGGCTGAGCCACAGAGCCCAGCTTCTTTTATATTCTAAAGAAAAACTTTGAGTCTTGAAAGTGTTCAGGTTTTTTTGTGTGTGTGTTTTGGTTTCTTTTGAATCGGAGTCTCACTTTGTCATCCAGGCTGGAGTGCAATGGTACGCTCACGGCCACCACAGCCTTGACCTGCTGGTCTCAGGCAACCCTTCCACCTCAGCCTTACAAGTAGCTGGAATGACAGGCGTGCGCTACCACGCCCGGTTAATTTTTCTTGATTTATTGTAGAGACAAGGTCTCACCAAGTTTCCTAGGCTTGTCTCAAATCTCTGGGCTCAGGCAATCCTCTCACCTTGGTCTCCCTAAGTGCTAGGATTATAGGTAGGAGCCACCACACCCAAACTAAAAGTGATTTTTTTTTAAAGTAAAAGAAAATTTTTTAAAAAGTAAAGTTACAGCCAGATGTGGTGGCATGCATCTGTAGTTCTAGCTACTTGGAAGGCTGGGGCAGAAGGATTGCCTAAGCCCAGCAAGTTGAGGCTCCGGTGGCCATGAGCATGCCACTGTACTCCAGCCTGGGCAACAACAGTAAGACTCCAAAAAAGTAAAGTTACCCTTAATTTTCTTTTTAATGTAATATTTTGTTTCCTCTAAGGTAGATTGTGTCATTCACTCCGGTTTTATTTTGTTTTGTTCTTTTTTTATTATAAAGATGTGGGGTACAATTCAGGGTTAGGTACAAATGTTGATTATGCAGGTACCCTTGTTGATGAGGTGTGCCCCTCCCTCTCCTAGCAGTTTCCCTCAACTGCCAATCCCACTCTCCTCACCCCAGTTTTTAACCCTTGCCTGTATCCCCACCCATGGCCATTTGACTCTGAGATACTTTTCACTGACTGGGCAGAGTATGGTTTTCTGCCCCTTGTTAGGAGGTTGGCCATGAGACGGGCTTTGGCCCCTAGGATGTTGGCAGACATGATGCAAGTGGAGGCTTGAAACAGACCTGCTCACTGGGCTGGGGCTGTTGTCCCTCTATCATCTCAGCAAGAAGAACATGCCTGAGCCGGTCTGCTAGTCACAGGAGGGGAATGAGAGTCAGGCGGGGACGAGCCGCATCCAGCCAGGCACAGTCTACAGAAGACAACCTCCAGCTGACCCACAGAGTAATGAGCTGAGTAAATGGCTCTTTTTTATGCCTCTGAAATGTTTGTGATTGTTATGCAACACTTCTGTACCAATAGTTGACTATTCCACCCTTTGATTTCAGAATTTCAAGAAATGTTTCATTATCATTCATAAGTGATTGTTAATAGCAGATCTTATTGGTTGTCTACACAAATCCATTCTTTCCTGCTGGAAGAGCTTTGATTTTTTTGTGGTGTTCACCCTCTGCCCAGCCCAGGCAAGCACTCAGGAGAGGTGCCCTCCTCAACCCCAGGGGACAAATCTTAATTAATCTAAGTCAATTGTAGTTTGCTAGCAGCTGGTTGAAGACAGAATGTGTAACACAGTTATAGCCAATGAGTTGTAAGAAGTCTGCTGAGGGGCTTTCTGAAAAGGTTTCTTTACTCTTTAAAAGAAACACATGAGACTGGGCACAGTGGCTCACGCCTATAATCCCAGCACTTTTGGAGGCCAAGGCAGAAAAATTGATTGAGCCCAGGAGTTTGAAACCAGCCTAAGCAACATAGCGAGACCTCATCCCTACCAAAAAAAAAAAATTAGCTAGCTGTGGTGGTATGTGCCTGTAGTCTCACCTTCCCTTGCAGTAGTCTCAGGAGGCTGAGGCAGGATTGCCTGAACCCAGGAGGCTGAGGCTGCAGTGAGCTATTATTGTGCAACTGCCCTCTAGTCTGGGCAACAAAGTAAGACCCCAACTCAAAAAAAAAAAAAAAAAAGAGAAAGAGAGAATCCTCCTCTTCCTCCTCCTCCTCCTCCTCCTCCTCCTTCTTTTTGAATTGGAGTCTCACTCCGTTGCCCAGGCTGGAGTGCAGTGGTTTGCTCACAGCCACCCCAGCATCAATCTGGCCTCAGCCTTCCTAGTAGCTGGAACTACAGGCACACACTACACACCCGGCTAATTTTTTATTTATCATAGAGACGAGGTCTCACCAAGTTCCCCGGGCTGGTCTCAAAACCACGGGCTCAGGCAATCCACTTGCCTCAGCCTCCCAAAGTGCTGGGATTACAAACTGAGCCACTGAGCCCGGCCTTCTTTTTTTTTTTTTTTTTAAATGACAGTAGACTTCTGTACCTGCAGCTGTCATCTTGAGACCACAAGAGCATCCAGCAAGAGGACAAACCAATGTGTCTAAGAAGACAGACTGGGAAGAGGCCAACAAAATACCATTGAGGAGCCACCCACTCAGCAAGCCTTGGAGATGCCCTAACTCGGGGCTACGTGGTGCGTGTCCTCATTGTGGAGGTCACCTTCCCTTGCAGTTTCTGTCCCTTACAGTTCAATTTTTCCTAGCTGATTCAGATGCCTCCTCATAAGAGGAAAAGCCAAGTTAGAAGAGAAAGATATATTGATTTTCTTTTCTTTCTTGTGTTGTTGTCCAAGTGATTCATCATTGACTGAGGCCTCTAACAAACTCTTTAAAGATGGGCTTAAAGAATGTTCACTCAAATGGGTTCCTCTGAGATCTGATTTAGAGGATTTTACCCTGGCTATGATACATTATGGAATGACTTCTGACCTCTTCCTGTGTCCCTGTGATGATTTGCCCAGTGGTGCAGGAACCCCTTGAGGACACTTCAGAACCTTGAATGGATGAGCAAATGCAGGAAGAATTTCAACAACTATGAGGTTCCTTGGTAACTCCATCATTCCAGAGAAAGAATCCCAGGCTCTATTGCCTTTTGTGGTGATTTAAGTGGTCAGGGTGATGATGACCCTTTTTACATAGTGGCAGCTATATTATAAAAAGCAAATTTGATCTACAAGAATGATGTTTCTTCAGTACAATGAGCATACTTCCCTGGTATGATTCATTTCACTGTGATAGCACCTTCCGAAAACACATTAAAATGTCATTAGATTTCATCTAAACTTGCTGATAATTTAGGTAACCTGACTATCGCCTCCTCCTCCCACCCTGTGCTGAACAGAAACAAACCCATGCCAAATTAGCATTCATTTTGTTAAAACTAAACCTCAGGCCACTCTCTGGACTTGTCACCCTTTCTCCCGCCCCTGAGCCACTGGCCTTACTCTTTTTTCCCAGAAATCTCTCTCCTACTCACAGCCTAGCCAACTCCTCATCATCTGACAATGCAAAATTCAAATGTCAATTCCTCTCTAAAACCTTAGACTCCTGAGGCAATGCTGCATGAGGGTGGTTGAAGTCAGGCTGACCTGATGTAGATCAGCCCTGTACCCAATTAGCAGGGTGACCTCTGCCAAGGAGCCCAACTTTTCTGAGCCAAGTGTCAGCTTTCTCGTCCGCAAAATAAGAATCACGATTGACCTGCCTTGGGCTCATACTGAAGATGAGATGAGCTCATGGAAGAAGCCCTGGCGAGGAGTTCAGGGTTCGGTGTATCTTGGCTGTTGCTGCAGGATACCTTCCCATAGAATCAAAGCTTTCGAGCCAGAGGGACTGCAGAGTAGCTCTTCTCAACTTTCCCTGTACAAGTGCATCACCTGGGGATACTAACTCAGAAATTCTGAGACAGAGCCTGACTTTTTTTTTTTATGATTTTATTTCTTACAAGTTCTGGGTGTGGCAGATGCTTTTCACCTCAGGACCACACTGAATGGCAAGACTTTAGGAGACATTGACCTCCTACCTGCTTTACAGAAATAAGCATGAAGCCCTGGAGGAGCTATTGCTGGTCCAGGAGACTCAGGGGCCAGCTGAGAAAGGCAACGCAGAATAGAGTCCACCTGGCGCAGAGTTTACAAGTCACTTTCAAATCAATTGCTGATCCGAAGCAGCCCTGTGAGGTTTATCTGTAGATTGTGAATACATTTCCTTCAGCCAAGAGCCCCACACTGTATTTGCTTAACAAGGTAAGCTTCATTCTTGACTCTGAGATGGGAAGCAATGAGGCGAGAGGAACAATTTCAAGAACAAAGACTTTAAGCGAAGTAAGGGAGATGCGGAAACACATGACCCGAGGGCCTGTGGCATAAAACACAGCTTAGAAGGTGCAGTTGCAGGTTTTCACTCTTCTCAGAATATTAATGAAAGCGTCCACTCAGGCACGGTGGGCGGGGCCGCGGGAATAATGCAAGATTGCAACCAAGTAAGAAAAGTAGAAAGAAGCAAAGTTTATTATTCACCTTTCACAGATTGGAAAGAAGGCCGACACACAGAGGCAATTGTGGCCTCGAAGGGCCATGAGATGGATATATTTAAGAGCTTTTGGGTAGGGGGATTTGGGCCCAAAGGAGTGTTCAGGGTTGTGGGTCTTTGATGTTGATTGTAGTCACAGGAGTCTTAGATATTGAGGGTGCCCGACATTATTATCTCCTGCCCTCAGGTGGTGGGCTAGATGGGCAGAGACAAGGGGTGGGGATTCTCCTGCAAGAGACTTGTTAGACATTTGCAATCCTTGACCAGGGGTGGTCTTATCATCATTTTTATGGCTTTGGCCAGCCAAAGGGTGATCTTTGACCTTCTGCCTTGACAAGGAACCTAAAAGTTTACTAGAGATTATTATGCTAAACCATGAGTGAAAGGTTGGGCTGCCCTGGTCTTGCATCTGAGGGAAATTTGCCAAGGGGGTGGGATAAACTGCCATTTGGCCTGCAATAGGATGTCTAAATGCTTTCTAATGGTTATGCTGAAGCAAAAAGACTAAACTAAGAATAAGCTAAGTGAAAGGACAGGCGGAGAGCGGGAAATGCATTTTTCCTTACTCTTCTTCCTAAATCTTAATATGACGATGAGAAAGTAGAAACTATGCTTTTGGAGAAATGCACACTTGAAGTAAAATTAACTTTGCTGACTTTGTCTTTTCAGAAACAGACTTCCTGGTGCCAGGTATCAGAGGTATCTCATAGCGGCAATCAAGTTTGCCTAGAGTAAAGGAAATTTACAAGGCCTAAGACATCATGCATTGGGCAAGGACTGTAAAAGTCGTGAAACTTGTAATTACAAAAGTTGTGACCACTCAGAGGGGGAGCAGGTGGGGATTCGCTCTTCCAGTAAATTGGGCACTATCTACAGGGAAGCCAAGGATCTCCTGAAACTACTCACTGGGAATGCCTAGGAGATAAGGGGAGATACACCCTCCACTAGCTCTAAGGAAGATCATTTGGGAAGGTGCAGGAGCATTAGAATCCTTGTCACGCCCTTCTCTAGGGGCTATGATGATGTGGGTGGACATTAATGGGTCTCTGTGTCACAGGTTCTCTAAGACATCCACAGGTGGTGGACAAGGAAGTCACAGCAGTCACAGCAGTCACGTGCAACATCTCCAAGAAAAGGATACCCTGGTGCAGGGTTGTATTTATTCAGGAAAAAAAATCAGTTTTCTTATTTGCACCAGACACCATTCAGCTAGTAGTGGTCGTGATTTTGAGAGAGACCATAATTAGTTTCACATTCCAATAAAATATGTATAGCATTTTCTTTTATGTTGTCCTTTTCCTTTACCATTAAATCTATAGTACAGTAAATCCCCTACATACGAACATTCAAGTTGCAAACTTTCAAAGATGTGAATGTACATTCGCATGTCCAATCATGTAAGTTAGTTCACGTGTCTGGTGTACGTTGTCACGTGCATGCATCCTCTACAAGTGGTTGTGCTTTTGTGTACTTTACAGTACTGTATAGAGTACACTAGTATGGTATCTTTATTTCAAGCCCAGAATGTCCAGAAGTAAGCATAAAAGCAGTGGTGATGTGGCTAGTACTGGATTGCTGAATGTGTGAGTTGGGTACTTAGATTAACCTTGTTGGACTTAACTAACAATTTGGACTTACAAATGTGCTCTTGGAATGGAACTTGTTTGTAAGTAAGGTAGTTACTGTAGACCCACTTAGGTCCAATGAGCATCCAACTAAAGCCAAAGATTGACCACTGATTTCCATCTCTTTTTTTTGAATTGGGGGTCTCACTCTGCCACCCAGACTAGTGTACAGTGGCATGATCACGGATCACTGCATCCTCAACCTCCTGGGCTCAGGCGATCCTTCTGCCTCAGCTTCCAAAGTAGTTAGGACTACCGGTGTGTACCACCACACCTGGCTAATTTTTTGATATTTTTGTAGAGACAAGGTCTTGCTATGTTGCCTAGATTGCTCTCAAACTCCTGATCTCAAGCAATTCTCCCTTCTTAGCCTCCCAAAAAGGTGGGATTACAGGCGTGAATCACCATGCCTGGCCTGATTTTCATCTTTGAAGCATGGAAGAATTATGCTGCTTGTCTTTAATATTAGTACTTTCTCTTTTTTTTCCAACTTTCCACTTGCTTTTATAAAACAATATAGGCAAAACGCGCATTTTGAAACAAATGTACATACACTGTTCAACAAAGTGCAACTGCCCACAGTGAACTATTGGCTGGCAAGCAGCACCACCTGGGGGCAGCTCAAATTATTTTTTTTCAGTAACTGGTATATGACAATCCAGATTTGTTATGGGAAAGGCAGATTAGGAGTGTCAGTGTATAAAACGCTTCTCTGATCATTCCAGTAAGGATAGCCTCTAATGCTATGCCAACAGAGCGGAGATTCCTGCTTGGTGCTGAGAATTCCTGGCAAAATCTCGCCAGGTGCAACTCCTTCACGCCTTTTTAATGTTTTTTTTTTGTTCAGGTAGACCAGAGAGGCCTTGAGTTCCATAAACTCATGTGTCCTTCTCCCATACTCCCCAGGCCTCTCTGCCTCTGTGGCATAGTTTGGAGCAGTTAGAAATCACCTCTCAGCAGTAGCTGTGATCGTGCCACTGCCAGCATGGGCAGCAGAGTGAGACTGATTCCAAAAAAAAAAAAATCTATGTATATACCAATATATGTATACTTTTATCTGGTAGAATACATAGGAAACTTTGAGGAGATGGATTAGAGATAGGGAAGGGGAGGGAGACTGTTAATCTTTCTTCTAGTTCTTTCATTACTATTCTAATTTGTAAAGTCCTGCACAGGAAGCCGGGCTCGGTGGCTCAGCCTGTAATCCCGTGCTTTGAGAGGCTGAGGTGAGTGGATTGCCTGAGCCCGCAGGTTCGAGACCCACCTGGGCAACTCGGTGAGACCTCATCGCTACAATAAATCAAAAATTAGCCAGGCGTGGTAGCGTGCGCCTGTAGTTCCAGCTACTTGGAAGGCTGAGGCGGAAGGATCGCCGGAGCCCAGCAGGTCGAAGCTGGGTGACAGAGTGA
>CAUYQG010008138.1:0-11231 GCA_963574415.1 Tarsius wallacei | reverse complement strand
AAAGAGATACCATCTTCATCTTCCAAGGTTGTAAACAAACTTACCCTTTCTAGGGAGTGATTAATTCTGATTACTATACAAATATCCTTAAGAAAGCAGTCTGAGGTATTTCATTTTTTTATGGCTATTGTGAATGGGATTATGCTTTTTATTTGGTTCTCTGCCTGCTTGCTGTTGGTGTATAAGAATGCAACTGTCTTTTGCAAATTTATTTCGTACCCCGAGACTTTGCCAAAGTCTTTTATCAGTGCAAGCAGGTTTTTGACAAATTCTTTTGGATTTTCGAGATATAGGATCATATCATTAGCAAAGAGGGATAACTTGACTTCCTGTTTTCCAAATTGGATACCCCTGATTTCCTTCTCTTGTCTAATAGCCCTAGCTAGGACTTCCAACACAATGTTGAACAAGAGAGGTCATAGTGGGCAGCCTTGTCTTGTTCCAGTTTTCAGGGGAAATGTTTCCAGTTTCAGTCCATTTAGCAATATGCTAGCTGTGGGTTTATCGTAGATGGCACTTACTATTTTGAGGTATGTTCCTTCTATACCTAGGTGTTTGAGAGTTTTTATCAAGAAGGGATGCTGGATTTTATCAAAAACTTTTTCTTCATCTAATGATATAATCATGTGGTTCTTGTTTTTGTATTTGTTGATGTGTTTAATGTATGGTCTTGCGAAGGTTGAACCTGCTCCCCTTCCTAACCAGAGAAGTGAAAGACCTTTACAATGAGAACTACAAAACATTGCACAAATAAATCCAAGAAGGTACAAACAGATGGAAAAATATTCCATACTCATGGATAGGAAGAATCAACATTGTTAAGATGTCTATCCTACCCAAGGCAATCTACAGATTCAACATAATATCCATTAAATTACCAACATCATTCTTCTCAGACCTGGAAATGACAATACAGAAATTCATTTGAAAACATAAATAACCATGAATAGTCAAAACAATCCTTAGCAAAAGAAACAAAGCAGGAGATATTTCACTTCCAGACTTCAAACTTTACTATAAGGCTACAGTAATCAAAACAGCCTGGTATTTGTACAAGAACAGACATATAGACCAATGGAGCAGGATAGAGATTTCAGAAGCAAAGTCTCAATATGTCAACCAACTCATATTTGACAAAGCCTTCAACAACAACCACCAGGAAGAGGAGAACCTATTCAGTAAATGGTGCTGGGAAAACTGGCTAATCACATGCAGAAGATTGAAACAGGACCCCTACCTATCGCCATACACAAAAATTAACTCAAAATGGATCAAAGACCTATACACAAAACCTCAAACTATAAGAATCTTAGAAAATGCAGGAGACACCCTTGTGGAATTAGAACTGGCAACCATTTCCTGATCAAAACCCTAAGTACCCATAGCATAAGAAATAAGATAGACAAGTGGGACTTCATCAGACTGATGAGCTTCTGCAAAGCAAAAGAAACCATCAAAAGAGCAGGGGGACAACCCACAGAATGGGAGAATTATTTGCCAACTGTATATCTGACAAAGGCCTAACATCTAGAACCTACCAGGAACTCAAACACACCAAAAAGAAAAAAAACAAAAACAAACAGCCCCATTAAAAAGTGAGCAAAAGACATGAACAAACACTTCTCAAAAGAAGATATATGGGCAGCCAACAGACAGATGGAAAAGTGCTCAGCCTCACTCATCATCAGAGAAATGCAAATCAAAACCACAAAGAGATACTACCTAACCCCAGTAAGAATGGCCATCATTCATTAATAAAACAAAGCGCGATAGATACTGGCGAGGAAGTGGAAAAAAAGGAATGCTTCTACACTGCTTGTGGGAATGCAAACTAGTGAAACCTCTTTGAAAGACAGTGTAGCAATTTCTGAAAGAACTAAAAATTGACCTTCCATATGACCCAGCAATTCCCCTTGAGAATATACCCAGAGGAACTCAAATGATTCTACAAAAAAGTTACATGCACACGTATGTTGGTTGCGGCTCTATTCACAATAACAAAAACATGGAACCAAACATGCTGCCCACCAAAGTGAACTGGATTTTTAAAATGTGGTACTTATACACAATGGAATATTATGCAGCCATAATGAAAGACAAACCTATGGACTTCACAACAACTTGGATGGATATAGAGTCTATCGTAATCAGTGATCTATCACAGAAACAAAGAACAGAGTACCATATGTTCTCACTCATAAGTGAACCTTGAACAATGATCATAATACTGTAAGAAAGGGATTGACAGTAGTGGAAAACTGTCAGGGGAGGGGGAGTGGGATTGCCAGAGGAGGGGGGCACACCTCACCAACATGGGTACCTGCATAATGAACATCTGCATACCTAACCCTGAATTATATCACACATCTCTAAAACGAAAAAAAAAAAATATAAAAAGGAAAGCAGTCTGAAACAAAGGGTCCTCAATGCCTCTCCTCACAAGACATGCAAGTACAGGAAAGCCTGTGGGAATTGTATTACAATTCTTTTAAAAAACTTTAGGATCTGGGGTTTTGCATTTAAGTTCATTCACCATCTCAAATTGTATATAAATTGAGAGAATTCTTATGATTTTGTTTGGTTTTGTTCTGTTTTTTTTAACATACAGATATTTTTTCTTTCCAACAATGTTTGTTAAAATTCTTTTCCTCTGAATTGATTTGGTGCCTTTTTCTAAAATAAATTGATATGTATATCAAATATGATATATGAATATATATAAAATATATATATACACACATACATTAAATAATTTAGGATCTCTACTCTGGACTTTTCTTACACCAACACCAACATTGATTTAATTGTTGTAGAAAAAGATAATGTTTTATCACAGTATTTGCTGCATAACCTAATTGATTTTATTCTTTTAAATCATTTTTAAGTCAAAATGATGTCAACTAGCAATACCTTGGGTAATCTGCTCTTCTGTCTTCACAAGTGTCCCTGTAGAGCCTGTTTTCCCTACAGATTCCAGAATAATCTTTGTAAAATGAAAGAGAGACCAGTCACTTTTTCTCTGACCTTCATATTGATTACCGACTCATTCAGAGCTGATGCACAAGTCTTCACAATTAACCTCTGAGTGCCTTGAATTTTCTAGAGTCCCATGCCTTCTCCAGCTCCATCTCCCACCACTGAATCCTAACTCACTTCTTAGCTCCTCTAGCTTCTGCTGTGTTCCTCTGAATTGGAAAGGTGCTCCCACCTCAGGGCTCTCTGCATGGTTTATTGCCTCACTTCTGTCTGGTCACTGCTCAAATTTGTCTTACCTGTGAGACCTTTCAGAGCACATTATTAAACTCAAAGTATCACCGGACTGTCCCACTCTGCCTCTCTCCCTTCTCATGTTTTATTTTTCTCCCCCGTCATTCATCACCATCTGACATATTGCTTATTTCTTTTTTTTGTTTGTTTTCTCTCACTAGAATGCAAGCCCAATGGGGGCACCCACTTGTTCTCATCTGTTCTTTGCTATAATTCTATGCCTAAAGTGTGCACTATGACATTGTAGGTGCTCAATATACATTGAATAATTTAATGAATTATCTCTCACACTATCTGTGCATAATCTCATCAGCATTTTATTCTGTTGAAGTCACTTAATTCTTAAGTGTGTTGCAATAGTACAGACTTTCCCCACTAGACAAATGTTGTAGGAACCCCTCAGCACTAGTGTACAGGCTAACCTTATTGTGAGAGTCTGCTTTTTGCTTCAGTGAATTTCATTTTTTTGGAGATTCTTTCAGTGCATTTTCCCATTTCATGATGGTTGATTTACATTAAAAACCTGCCTGCACCACACTGAGTGTTCAGGAGTTATTGACCAAAAATGACATGACCCCCTGTCCCATCCTCTCTGTCTCCCCCAAGTGACTTTTTGTTATTTCCCCAGATGAAAAATCCTCAAAGGGAAATATTTTGCTAATGGAATGAGGTGAAACAAAAAATGGCAGCAGCACTAAAAGGCATAAAAATTGACAAGTTCTAAAATTGTTTTGAGCAGTGGAAAAGCATCTCCATAGGCTTATTGTATCAAATGGAGAGTACTTTGAAGGTAACAGTTTAAACGTGTTAAAATAAATACACAATTTTAAATAAATCAGTTCCAGTTTTTGGGAGTCCCCCTCATATTTTATCACTTATTATCCAGATAAGTCTCACAGAGATTACACAACTTACTCAAGGCCATTTATCTTGCAAGATACAAAATAAAAAGTCAGACTAGATTTAGGTTTTAGTGTTTTTCCACTGAATGTTGTTCTTCTTAAGGAAAAAAAAAGCGTGTGTGTGGTGTGTGTATGTGTTGACAGTGTAAAGATGTCTATAAGGATGGACTAAAAAGAACACACAATTGTTTCTGGATTGCCAGATTTTCGTTGCCAATATAATGCCACATTGCACTAATTTTGCACTTATACTATACTATCTACAATAAAGAATAGCATCCAGTGTTTATTCAATTTTAATAAAATTTTATTTGCCCTTTGTTTTTAAAAATGGAGGTGGAAATGGCCAGCAATATTCTAATAAGTTGTATTACAAAAGGAACTTCTGGCTTAAGATGGTGACCAACAGGTTGGACTGTGAGAGTCTCTGTGGAGGCAAGTGTCCATAAAGTCTCTCTGCATGAGTAAGCATGCGATGGTGGGAGCGTGAAAGTCCATCTGAGGGGATACTTGGGGTCATGCACCCAGGTCCCCCTCTGAGGGCAACTGCAAGCCCCCACTTCCCGGAGATTGGAGCATGGCCTCCAAGATCGCATGCAGGATTGTCTGTTGCTCATGGGAACATGCCTGAGAAAAACCTGCTGAATCCAGCTGATTCTCATCACCTGGTGCCTGGCCCATACCATCACCTGTTATAGTGGTTCCGCTGGAGCCCCGGACCTGATCAGTGGAGAGAGAGGATTGGGGAAAGCCAGAGAGGAGTTCATGTCCAGTGAGGAGATGCCCACTGCAGCCATTTTCTCTGTCCCAGGGCCAGGCAGAGGTCTGCATTGCCCTGCCCAGCTCCGTCCAGCCTCCACTTGGGGCCTAAGGTAATCTCACCAAACCAGGAGAGACAGAAGACCCTCCCTCACACTGGATCAGACACAGAGAGGTTAGATCTGAGTGGCAGACCTGACAGGCAGAAAGCTGAGTGAGTCCAGATCTGATCCATCCTCCTTCCAAAGTAGGCCTGGGGCATTGGACCCAAGCTGTGAGCGACCCTATCTGCCTGCAATGAGAGCAGAGGGGAGGAGATAGAGATCAGAGCTGAAAAGAAGTAGGACTCACAGAAATGACCTCAGAGCCAGTCTGGTTCCTTGCTTTTATTTTCTGGGGGTTGTTTGTTTTGCTTATTTTTGTTTGCTTTTTGTTTCAGTTAATTTTATTCTCTTTCTTTCTGGTTTTGATAACATTTTCATACTTGCTTTGCTTCTGTTATATTACTGATTTTTTTTTCTTTCTTCTTTCTATTCTTTAGACTTCCTGGTTGTGTATGGGAAGAGTACATCAATAGGCAGGTTTACGTTGGACTGTGTGTTTTTATGATTACCTGTATGTTTTATGGGTTTTTTTGTTTGTTTTTTTTACTCTTTTCTGTCTTTGTGTCTCTTTTCATTTGTTAGTTGGTACATCTGTCTGTTTTTCTTTTTACACTTCTCTCTCTCCACCTTCCTCTTGCCCTCCCTCCTTCCTTCTTCCATTATTTCCCTTTTTCTTGTCTTCTTTAGTTCCAGGGAGTAAACCTAAATCCCCACTGCATGGGCAGATTGTAAGGCAGTGGGAAGTGGGTTCCAGGGTGCCCACACACCTGTCGGTGGATACTGGGATCCACAGATAGATTCTGAATCACAGCTCCCCCTCAATTAAATCTCAAAACTGCAAAAAATATAGCCTTCCCACAGTGCAGCTTCAGAAGTGAACAAAGTCAGAAGATCCTCATAAGGCAGAATAGGAAGCTGAGCAAACAGAAGTAAAGGCAACCCCACCATCCCTGAACAACAGAATTAAAGAAGCAGAAGAGAGAAAAAAAAAAGTGAGGAGTGAAAAATCTACATAAATGAAGAAGAAAAAAAAAATAAGAAGAATATGGGTCTCATACAGACCCCTGGGAGGTCAGACACTGAGAAAACAGACTTCAGAATGCAAAAAATGAAGAGCCCTCAGAATAACTGGTCTCAAACTACAAACCCAGATATCAGGACATTAATAGAGAGATTAAAAAGAATTGAAGAGAGACAAGAGGAAAATAGGAAGGAGTTGATAACTGAGATGAAAGCAGTCAAGAATACTGTGAATGAAATAAATAACAAACTGATAAGCATGGGAAGTAGAATTAGCCAAGCAGAAGAAAGAATCTCAGAGCTTGAGGACCAAAATATAGAATTACCCCAAACTGTCAAAAGCAAAGAAAAGAAGCATAAAAAGAAAGAACAAAACCTTCAAGAGATGAGTGATTACTTCAAATGGCTGAACCTAAGAGTAATTGAACTTCCTGAGGCAGAAAGAGAGACAGAGACCACCCTGGAACAAGCATTTCATGAAATTATTCAAAAAAATTTCCCCCATCTCATCAGTGATGTGAACATTCAAACACAAGAGATTCAGAGAAGCTCTGCAAGACAATAAATGAGAAGACCAACTTCTAGAAACATAGTAATTTGCCTGAACAATGTAGGTATAAAAGAAAAATTCCTAAAGGCAGCAAGAGAAAAAGGTTAGACTATCTGCTGGGGAAAACCAATTAGAATAGCAGCAAATGTGTCTACAGAAACACTTCAGGCTAGGAGAACTTGGAGCCCCATCTTCAAAGTTCTTAAAGATAAACAATTTCAACCAAGAATAATCTACCCAGCTAAGCTAAGCTTCATCACTGAGGGAGAATTAATATCTTTCCCAGACATTCAATCCCTTAGAACTTACACTGCCTCTAGACCAGTTCTAAAAGAAACACTTAAGAAAATACCAAACACAGAAGAAAGGGAAAAAACAATGACAACGTTCTTCACAAGAGTGCAGGAAAAGGATTGAAAATACACATGAATCAACCCAAAAATCAAAAGAAAGACAACAAACAGACAGGAACAACAACACCTCTATGAGAAACACATGACAGGGGTAAACTCTCACATTTCAATAATTAACCTGAATGTGAATGGACTAAATGCACCACTGAAAAGACAGAATGGCAAAATGGATAAAATATCATGAGGCAGCAATATATTGTCTCCAAGAGACTCATCTCACCAGAAAGGACACGCACAGACTCAAAGTGAAAGGATGGAAGCAAAATTTCAGGTGAAGGGAACACAAAAGAAAGCAGAAGTTGTGATCTTAATTTCAGACAAATACCCTTTAAGCTATCAAAAATTTAAAAAGATGCAGAAGGTCACTATATAATGATAAAAGGTTAAATCCATCCACAAGAAATATCCATTCTAAACATCTATGCACCCAACATAAGAGCACCAACTTTCATAAAGCAGCTTCTAGGCAAACTTAGAAAAGATATTGACTCTAATGCTATCATAGCTGGGAACTTTAATACCCCACTCACAACCCTAGACAGATTATTAAAAAAAAAATCAGCAAGGAGATCCGGAACCTCAATATGACTCTTGATCAAATGGGCTTAATTGACACCTACAAAACACTCCATCCAATGACCACAGAATACACATTCTGCTCATCATCACTTGGAACATACTCCAAGATTGACCATATCCTTGGCCATAAATCAAGCTTAAGCAAATTTCACAGGATTGAAATTTGCCATGCACCTTCTCAGACCATAGTGGAATAAAAAATAGATATCAACACCAACAAAGTTCCCCCGAAACCCACAAAGACATGGACACTAAACATGATGCTAAGTAACTCCTGGGTCAACATGGAAATCAAAACAGAGATTAGAAGTTACCTGGAAACAAATCAAAATGAAGAAACATCTTACCAAAATCTCTGGGATGCCATAAAAGAAATAGTAAGAGGGGAATTCATATCTCTACAAACACACGTGAAGAAAATGAAAAGATCAAAAGTTAACAGCCTAAGAAATCACCTAAGGAAGCTGGAAAAGCAAGACCACCAAAACCCTAACTTCAGCAGAAGAATACAGATCACCAAAATAAAAGCCCAAATCCAGGACATAGAAGACAAAAAGATAATACAACAACAACAGCAAAAAAAATCAGTGAAACAACAGCTGGTTATTTGATGGTCCCCTAGCGAGACTGACCAAGAAAAAGAGGAAAAAAAGTCCAAATAAACTCAATCAGAAACACAAAAGATGAAGTCACAACTAACCCTGAAGAAATACAAAAGATAATCAGAGAATACGATGTACATTTGTATGGAAACAAACTTGAAACCCTAAAAGAAATGGAGGGCTTTCTGGCATCACACAACTTCCCTAGGTTGAAACAAGAAGAAATTGAGACCCTAAATAGACCAGTAACAATCCAGAAAACTGACCATGTCATACAAAAACTACCTACAATTAAAAAAAAAAAGCCCCGGACCAGGTGGCTTTCCAGCAGAATTCTACAAAATGTTCAAGGAGGAAGTGATACCAATCCTATTGAAAGTATACCAGGTGATCGAGAAAAATGGAACTCTCCCCAAATCATTTTACAAAGCTAACATCACATTGATACCCAAGCCAGGTAAAGACCCAACAAAGAAAGAACTACAGGTCAATATCCTTGATGAATATAGATGCTAAAATTCTCAAGAAGATCCTAGCAAACTGGAATCAACAACACATCTCAAAAATCATCCACCATGACCAAGTAGTCTTCATTCCTGGGATGCAAGACTGGTTCAACATTCATAAGACCATAAACGTAATTAAATACATCAAAAGATGTAAAAGCAAATACCACACAACTATATCTTTAGATACAGAAAGAGCTTTTTATAAAATACAGCACCACTTCTTGATAAAAACCCTCGAACATCTAGGAATAGGTGGAACATACCTCAAAATAGTAAGCACCATCTACGAGAAACCCACAGCTAGCATACTGCTAAACAGATAGAAATTGGAACCATTTCCCCTGAAAAGTATAACAAAACAAGGATGTCCACTATCACCCCTCCTGTTCAACATAGTTTTTGAAGTTCTAGGTAGAGCAATCAGAGAAGAGAAGGCGATCAGGGGTATCCAAATAGGAAAAGAGAATATCAAGTTATCCCACTTTCAGATGACATGATTCTGTACCTTGAACCCAAGAGAATCTGTCAAAAACCTCCTTGCACTAATAAAGGACGTTGGCAAAATCTCAGGTATAAAGCAAATGTGTAGAAAACAATCACATTATTTCTATATACCAATAATAAACAAACAGAAATCCAAATAAAAAGCACAGTCTTTTTTACAATAGCCACAAAAAAATGAAATACCTTGGCATCTTCCTAACCAGAGATGTGAAAGAACTTTAGAAAACTACATGCCTCATCAACAAGGTACCTACATTATCAACGTACATATACTTAACCCTGAATTGCACTCCACATCTTTATAATAAAAATAAATACATAAATAAATAAAAATTTTTTTAAAAAAGAAAATTACAAAACACTGCTCAAAGAAATCAAAGATGACACTAACAAGTGGAAAAATACTCCATGCTCATGGATTGGAAGAATCAACATTGTTAAGATGTCCATTCCACCTAAGGCAATCTACAGATTTAATGCACTATCCATCAAATTACCAGCTACATTCTTCTCAGACCTAGAAACAACAATGCAAGAATTCATATGGAAACATAAGTGACCATGAATAGCCAAATCAATCCTCAGCAAAATAAAAACAAAGCAGGAGGTATCACACTCCCAGACTTTAAACTATATTAGAAAGCTACAATAATCAAAACAGCCTGGTATTGGTACAAGAACAGGCATATAGAGCAATGGAACAGAATTGAGATTCCAGAAGCAAAACCTCAATTTCTCAAGCAACTCATCTTCGACAAACCCTCCACCACCAACCACTGGGGAGAGGAGAACCTACTCAGTAAATGATGCTGGGAAAACTGGCTGGCCACGTGCAGACAATTGAAACAGAACCTCTACCTATCCCTATGCACAACAATCAACTCTAAATGGATCAGAGACCTAAACATAAAACCTCAAACTATAAGAACCTCAGAAAATGCAGGAGACACCCTTATGGAGATTGGAACTGGCAACCAATTCCTGATCAAAACCCCAAGTGCCCATGCTATAAGAGATAAGATAGACAAGTGGGATCTCATCAAACTGACAAGCTTCTGCAAAGCCAGAGAAACCGTCAAGAGAGCAGGGAGACAGCCCACAGACTGGGAATAAATATTTGCCAAATCCATGTCTGACAAAGGCCTAACATCAAGGATTTACAAGGAACTCTAATGTGCTGAAAAGAAAAAAACAAACAGCCCTATTTCAAAGTGGGCAAAAGATATCAATGGATACTTCTCAAAAGAAGATGTATTAGCAGCCAACATATATACGAAAAAAATGTTCAGCCTCACTAATCATCAAGGAGATGCAAATTAAAACCACACTGAGATACCACCTAACTCCTGTCAGAATGGCCAACATCAATAACTAAAAAAATAAAATGCTAGAGAGAATGTGGTGAAAAGGGAGCACTTCTACCCTGTTGGTGGAAGTGTAAACTAGTACAACCTCTGTGGAAAACAGTGTGGCGAGTCCTAAAAGTTTGAAAAATGACCTTCCATATGACCCTGAAATCCCCCTATTGGGAATATACCCGGAAGAACTCAGATCACCCCATAAAAAGGATACCTGCACACGTATGTTTATCGCAGCAGTTTACAATAGCAAGCACATGGAACCAACCCTTCCACCCATCAAAAGAGGACTGGCTGTGGTGGCCGAGAGTGGCCACTGCACTCCAGTCTGGGCGACAGAGTGAGAATAAAAAAAAAAATTGGTACATATACACAAAGGAATATTACACAGCCATAAAGAAGAACAAAATCATGAACTTCGCAGCAACCTGGATGGACTTAGAGTCTATAATACTGAGTGATCTTTCACAGAAACAAAGAACTGAGTATCACATGTTCTCACTCATAAGTGGACCTTGAACAACTATGGCAATACTATAAGAAAGACATTGACAGTACTGGGAAACTGCGTGGGCATGGAGCAGTGGGGAGGTGGGATCGGGAGTCGTGGAAAACTGCCTGGGGATGGGGGGGCACGCCTCATTAACAAGTACCTGCACAGTGA
>CAUYQG010008136.1:0-25498 GCA_963574415.1 Tarsius wallacei | reverse complement strand
GAACCTCCGGGCTCAGGCAATCCACTCACCTCGGCCTCCCAAAGCACTGGGATTACAGGCTAAGCCACCAAGCCCGGCCTAAAATATTAAGTTTATAGCCAGAAACATTGTTAAATTTATTTATTAATTGTAGTAGTTTATAATTTTTTTCAGTGCATATAATTGTGTCATCTGTGAAAAAAAACAGTAGAATATTTTTATTTCTTACTTTCCAAGACCTATGTGCTTTATTTATTTGTATTTCCTGTTGTACTACTTGGGACCTCCAGTACAATTTAAAGGGTTAGTGGTAACTGATACCCTTGTTTTGTTCCTGATCTTAATCAGGAAGAAGCCTTTTAATATATCACTATTAAACTCCTATTAAGTCCATATTAAATAAGACATTTGTTATAGGAGTTTTTTATAGTCTGCAATCAGATGAAAAATGCTCCCTTCTATTTCTATCTTGCTAAGAATGAGTATCCAAGGTAGATCACACCCTTCCTCTTTTTAGGATGAATAGGTACAAGTTGACAAAAAGTGCTGGAAATGTTATTCCAACATAGCTCCCTCTTGGACAGTGGCATGTGAGGGAATAGGGAATTTTCCCATAACAAAGAAGTAGAAGGGAAGATGAGAGAGGAATAGACAGAGAAATTCCTGCTCTTTCTTTTTTTCTCTTCTTGGGTTACATTTTTCCTACCATCAGCTTTTTTGTCCTCAATTTTCACTGCAGATTGCAGTTCACAAGTGCCCTTGATACACTGAATAGAGAAGCATTCTTGTAGCCATTTCACTGTCAGTTTTAGCTATGAAACTACTTTTAATTTTCAGTGTGGTCGACTGGTGACCAGCTCAGCCAGTAATTTTATGAGCTTCTGCAGCAGATGCCTGTTGATCTCACCTCCAGGGTAACAAGATAAGCTTTGGTGCTTCACAGCTCCCCTCTGGAACATTCTGTCCCAGCCCCTCACATTTTCTAGTAACAGCTGTGCTGTTGGAATCTTAGTGATTAACAAGGTATCAAACCATTCCCCTGAAACCCTCCAGAACTGCCTCTCATGGGGCACCTGATAGATCTCTACTTCACAGATGGCTTATCAGTACATCAAGTTATAACTTGCTCTTCTGTCTCAATTTCTCCTGGGTATATTTTAGGGGGAGAAAAATCTCCAGGTCATATGATAGGCGTTTCATCTTTGTTAACACAGCACCTGGTAATGAATCTTTATAATATTAGCTGCATACTTAACCAGCCCTATTTCTGGATTCACTTTGAGACTCTATAAACTCCACATTTGCTTTCTTACGAGAGTTAGAGATTATTTATTTTCTCTGTGTATATACTTGGCATATTTCTGCCTAGAGGAAGAGCAAAATCAATAAGTCCTACAGTTTTATTAAGTTTCTTAAAGAGCAGGATATCTAATCTTGGCTGGAGTTGGTCAATCACCATCCTGTACAAATTCATCTTTGGATGGTGGTTTCCCACACATTTTTCAGTTGTCATTAGTAGTAGAAAGTTGTCTATTTCCTAACGCTATTTAAAGAATAACTGTGGCCCCTAGCCACATGTCAATGTCTTTTTGTGTAGCCCCTAAACAACCAAAGTTAAAGAATATTTCCTTACTTACATTTTTTTTGTCTCTTTACCCTGCCATATACTATGGTTCAAACTCTCTCCTGCTTCTTCCTATGGGTCTAATTGTTGCAATCTTAGCTACCACTCAGCCTATATCAGTTTGCAACAAAAGTCAAATGACATTATGTGGCATGTATCCAATTTCACTCCAGCAGTGGCAATCATGTATACAAGTTCTGGGACAAACCGAAGCAGTCACAGTCCTCTACTGAATAAAATCTTTCAGCAGTTAAGATAAGCCTTTCCACCTTAGCCAGACACTCAGTGCTGCCTGGAGCCTTTCTTCATGCTGCTACTCAGCTGCTTCTCCCTTTTATCTCAATAGCTCTCTCAAGTTTTGACTAACTACTCCCTTCAAATCCTCGGCCTCATCCTCTCTCACTCTCACTGACCTTGCCTTCGAATTCACTTAGAAAAACAAGAAATAACTTCCTCATGCCCACAACACCAAACCACTTGTATTTCCACCAGGACCCATGCTTTCAGTTTTTTTCTATTTTCAGTGAAAGGTTGTTCCTCCTGCTGCCAAAGTCCAATCCATCCATCCAACCACCTGAATTGGAGTGTGTCTCCTGACTTGACAGAGCCCTTGGGCCATTAGTCATCTACTTTCCTTTCTCTATATTCTGTTTGCTCCCTTCTACATACAAACCTGTTTAAAAAAAATCTCCCCTGACCCCACATCACCCTCTAGCTACTGTTTAAGTCTCTTTCCCTTTGCAACCAAACCTCTTGAAGAGTTGTCTATATTTACCATTTCCCTTCATTTGCCATTTACTGTTCAACTGACAATTATTTGTCTTCTGTCCCCTAAACAGCAATGACATTATTTCTACCAATTAATTGGTATTACTAAATCCAAAGGATATGTTTTATTTTCCTTAACTATTTGACATTGTTAACAATTTTTCTTTCTTAAAATCTCTCTTCTCTTGGCTCAAAATTTTTTCTTTTCTGGTTTTCCTGCTATGCCTCTGGACACTCTTAGTATCCCTCACTGGGTCATTTTCTTGTGATGTCTCTAAAATGAGTGTTCTCTATAGCCTTTGCAAGTGTGGGTACATTTTTCTACATTCACTTCCACAACCACATGCACATGGCTGACTCATAACTCTACATACACAGCTCATTTCTTTCTGAGAGTTTCAGACACATATTTACTGAACTTTATTTTAGTCACCAGAACTCAAGATGTCCTAAACTAGTCCGATTGTCCTTGTTCCTAAGCAGATTGCTTTGGTATTTATCTTAGGGAATAGCACCTGGGGGCCTAGGAGAAAACCTGTTATCCCTAACCTTTCCCTTTTAGCCAGCACATTTTTATATATTTTATCTTCTAAACATAGGATAAATCTCTTCATTCCTACTGTCATTGACTTATTTCTTTGATTAATTGCCTATGAAACTATCTAGCTAGTCTTTTTGTCTCTTCAGTCTGACCCTACCAAACTTAATGCACTCACCATTATTAAAATGCTTCTTCTAAAATGTGGATCCATGTTAATTTTTAAAAAATGTATCCATTGGTTTGACACAAGTCCAATAAAAATCATGATTATTTAAAAATAGATTTGACAAGGTGACTGCAAAGTAGACATAGAATAATACAGCTAAAAGCAGCTAAGACATTTGTGAAGAAGAAGGGGTGACTTGCTGCCTTAGTTTGTTTTATGCTGCTATAACAGAAGTACCCAAGACTGAGTAATTGATAAAGAAAAGAGGTTTATTTAGTTTACAGTTATGCAGGCTGGGAAATTCAAGGGATATGGCACTGACATCTGCTCAGTAAGTAAAACTGATCCATGAGAGAACTAATCCAGTCTTGAGAGAGAGAGAAATTTTTACTGTTAGAAGGCAAGTTGCCATGCCATTTATGAGGGATCCATCCCCATGATCAGATCACCTTTCAATAGGTTTTACCTCCCACTACCACCACACTGTGGATCAGATTGCATCATGAATTTTGAGGGGAGCAAACCTCAATCAAACCATAGCACTTGCCCCAAGAAGATTTGGCTCACTGATATAAAAGTTTATTCTAAAACCATAACTAAGGCAGTGATGGCTTCAGGGACAGACAAACCCACCAATTATACACAATAGAAAGCCCGGGAACAGGTCTCTTCGTAAATAGAACTATTATCTTTGGTGGAAGTAGTCTATTTCTTAGGTGCAATGAAGAAATCAGAAACCACTATTTTAAACAAAAGGAATTTAAAACTGGGAAATAGATGTGCACAAATTATTGAAGGGTGGAAGGGCATAGATTTGGGACAAGGAGGTGCCGTGCCGTTAGCTTTATCATCCACTGTCACAGCCATCTAAAGAGGCTTTTCAGAGGTCAGTAACCTGTAGAACACTCCTATTTTGGTCATAGCACCCTAAAACTGAAGTCCCAAGAAGGTGACTGACATAGGAATGCTGAATCTGTCTGGCTCCTGTAAAACCTCACACTTACCCAAGTATATGTTTGCTCTGCCATTATTGTTGAAAGTAAATTGTTTCTACATACTTACTGTCTCTTAAATTTGCATAATCCGTTTCCCTAACAGTACCCAAACCTTATCATAAACTTTGCAGGCAAAGAATTTTGGAAAATTCAACCCCTAGGTTTCTAACTCTTGTGATATAGGAGAGAGCAAGAAGGGGCAATCAATGAGTGCCAAGGGCCACAAAAAAACATGTAGCGCAGAGGGCATCAAAGATCAATGGAGAAAGGAGAACTGCTCAATAAACAGTCCTGGGACAGCTGGGCATCCATTCAAAAAACTAAAATTGAATTTCTGTCTTATACTATACACTAGAGTCAACTTAAACAGATAAGGACTTTTGCTAAAATGAACACTTTAAGAAGAAAATATAGGAAAATTTTTTTCTAGTTTTGGAATAGAGAAGGTTTTGGTAAACAAGGTTCAGACAGTTTTAACAAAAAAGTTTATTAATTCAACTCTATTAAAATCAATAACTTCTCTGTTTAAAAACAGTGTCAAGAAAGTGAAAAGACAAACAACAAAGTAGCAGAATATATTTTTGACACACATATAGCCAACATATGTTTAATATCCAGAATATATAAACAATTCCTACCAATCAACAGAAAAAACATATACACAAACAAAATTTAAAAATGGTCAGATGACAGTAAGTATATGGCCAATGAACACAAAATGATGTTAAATCTCTTCAGCAATCAGGAAGATAAACATTATAATCAAATTGAAATATTATAACATTGGCAAATATTAATAAGTAAATATTAAGTCCTCCCTGATGTCTCCTTTTTACCCACCATGTCTTTGTATGGTTTATCTCCGAAAAGGAACCTAAATCTGTTTTGATTTTCCATTTTCATTTTTATTGTCATTGCTTTAGATCACAAAGTACTGAAGATAATATGAATCAACAGGAATTTTAAAATATAAATCTTGGAAGAGTGAGTTTAAAAACCACTCTGGAAAACAATTTAGCATTATCGTGGAAACCTGAATATGGAGACACCCTATAAGTCAGTATTCTATACCTAATACATATCCCAGAGAAATTATCAAACATGTGCTCAGGAGTAAAGGCTTATAGCAAATCGTTTATAGTAGCTGTGAACTGGAATTCTTTAGAATCCATTTTCAAGAGAATGGGTGTATAAACTGTGTTACATTTCCAGAATGGAATATTAAACACCAGTGAAAATGATCCAGAGCTATACTCAGTAACATATGAATCTTAGAAATCTAATGTGGAGTTAAAAAAAGAGGTTCCAAAAGACCAGAAGCAGTACAACACCATCAAGATAATGTTCAAACACACAAAAAATAAGCACTATCTTTAGATATACATACTCATTTAATAAAGCTATTTTTAAAAAGTAAGGTAAAAATGAACACAAAACTCAGAATGTGAGATAAGATAGGAAAGGAATACATAGACATGTGTATCTTATTTATGGTGTGTTCACTGGATAGCAGGTTCAGGGGAGTTTAATATATTATTAGGATTTACAATACAAACATGTTAATAAATTATTTTGTATGTCAGACACAATATTAAAAACATATAAAAATGATCTGTATTCTAAGATGCTCAGCTTGCTTAAGAGTAGGAGCTATCATTTTTTTCAATGCCTGTTACATTTTTGATGTACAATAAATAAGTCATGATATTAAAGAAAAAAATCCTGTTCTCTACCTAGCATCTGTTGCACGTGACCACACTATTGCTAAAACCATTAATTTTTGCTCAGAACCAGAACGGCACATTGCCCACCAAAACATAAAGCAGCGAATGAAAATGAATAAACTCTCTGACTTACTAAACTGGAGGAAATGTAACATACATTGAAAAGCACCTGGGGATTTTATGTGCTAACATCCAACAGGGGAAATAAAACCTGTGAAAATGTTAAAGTAGAGTTAGGATCAATCACTATGCATTTTGGGGTTTCTTTTGAAATCTTAGTACATTTTACTGTTGGAAGTAGTGAGGAGAAAAAGCAAAACAAAAGAGAACGTCAGTCACTGTCTCTTTTTTTAATCCTCCATTCTCTCCCTGTTCCTTTTTGGATGTTTCCAATGTCTACACTTTAAATGTGAGACCTCTCCTCTTAGGGTCTCTAGTTTTTCTGCCTGTCCGGCCTCATCTCCTTTCACTTTCTTGTCCTCCATCTGCTCACACCTTCTCACAAGCCAAACTCAACTTCCTATGGATCCCTGAGCAGGTCATGCTGTTTCATGCCTCTGTGCTCAGACACTGTGCTCTCCCTGTCTTCCCCTCACTGGCCTCTAACTAGCCAGTCTGGCCTGACTCTTGAGTCTGAGACTCCCATAGTCCCTTATGCATAACCTTCTCATGCTAGTTATCAATATTCCCTATTAGACCTTAGGCTCTTTGGAATCAAAGATTATATCTTTTTAAAATTACACAGCACTACCCATAGTACTTATCATAGTAGTTTACAGAAACTCAATAATGTTAACTAAATGAATGTGTAAGGAGAAAACATCATTTTGAGCCAAAATTCCTTCACTGCCTTGAGCACTCTTCCACCTCCCAGTCCTGAGCAGCTCTTCCCTCAAGCTGGGCTGCAGGGGTCGGGGTAGCCTCCCGCTGACTTCACCTAGTTCACTCTCTAATCACTTCCTTGGGAACCTACCTTGCTCACCATGAACAGATGGAGTTCTTCTATATGTGTTCTTTCCTAGCACCATCTTCTGCTCTTGCTGCCATTGTGCATTTACTTCAATTTGTATCATTCTTTAAGGTTTGCTTCTCTCACTGTACTCCAATCTCCATGAGAGTAGGGGCCAGATTTGCTTTTATTATGACCTTTCTACTATTAGGCATAGGGTAGGCTTTCAATAAATGTTTGCTGATTATCTGAATGACTAGATGAACTGTGAGCACTGCTGAAATTCAGGACTTGAGGGGCATGTCTGTTGGGCTGACAGGGGACTCACAGCCCACTCTGTCACCTGAATACATATGCAAGGGGATGTGGCCTGTTTGAAGGTTTCCAGGGCCCTTACAGGAGAGATGGGGATGGGGAAGACAGCTTGGTGCTTGTTATAGGTACTACTCTGTCTTTCTGGTTCATGGACTTCCATCTGGGTCTAAAGGAATGAAGGCTTTTAGGTAGAGAGAGAAGGAGTCCTTTTTATGAGGGAAGCTCAAGTGTACAAGATACACTTCTTTGTGGCCTGGATGACACGATTACACAAGTTGCGTGGGGAGAGATTTCCCTGCTCCTGCAGATGCAGTGCAGTGCTTTTGGTGCAGGGTGACTGATGGCACGGGGTGGAATCCGCGACACCTTCAGCCCAAACCTCTGTATTCCGTCTTTACCTCCTTGACGTCAGTCCCTGTGTCAACAACCAGGCACTGCTCTCAGGTAGCGCTGTCTTCTTTTTCTTTTTCTTTTTTTGGCAATCAACAATAAAGAGGAGCTGGAAGAAAGGAAAACATGTGTGCTTTTATGAGATAGCCTAAGGCAAACGTAACTGAGATCCCAGAGGCCTATGGACCCTGTTTTGTGCATGTGGAGTATAAAGCAGTAGAATTAGAGAGTTTAACATTTTTTTATGTTCACAGGTTTTTGAGACCTGGAAAAGTGAGGGTATATCGTTGTAGTTCTCTGTGTTTCCAGTTAAGAACTTGTTTCTGAATTATTTGAAGTTTCGCACTGGATATGGTCTCTAGTCTCAATTTTTAGTGATGTTTTACTGACCAATTTACATAGTTTATAGTTTGACTTGTAAAAGAGGCCCTTTCGTTTGACCATCTGGAAGTAGTACAAATTATTAAAGTTAATTACTCCTCTTCCACATTCTATTTTTGTGATCCTCTCAGTTTTCAGCCTTTGGTGATACATAAGACCATCATTAATATTTTGTGTTACATGAGATGGCCTCTAGGTCTTCATTAAGTGAGCTTATATTGGCAAATGAATATGTTAAATCTCAGAGAGCAAAGGCATTTATTGCCTCAACATTTTTGCCTGAATTGGGCTATATTTTCTGTATTTTCTCCACATTGAGTCTCCTACTTTTATCTTTAAGTCTTTAGTTATTCTATAAAAAACCCTAGCATCTGTAGACTTTCCTTCACGTATGAACTTCAATTTAGTTGCCACTGACAATGGCTCTATCTTCCAGACAAGGGGCTCTTCTGGACGCAGCTTGAAATGGTGGGAGGGCTTCATGTTACACTTGTCAGGAGGATGGGTCTGCTCCTGTTTCTTCTGTAACTCCTTGGGTCTCAGACTTTCCTTTGTATATTGAATATGATGAACAGAATGTAATCAAGCAAGAAAAACAGAAAAAACACTCTGTGGTGGTGGGAAAGTCAGGGCAGATATTTCAGTAACTCAACAAGCAAACAAACATAGAAAGGGTGGGGAAGGCACAACGTACATCAGCTAGAGGAAGAGACTGGATCAGGTGTCCAGACTGGGCTGGAGAATTTCTGCAGGGGTAAGTGGTCCAGACATGTCTTGTTTTTCCAGCTGCCTTCTCCTTCTACAACTTCTAGCTGCGGAAAAAAATATTGTTCAACCTAATTTTTCATACCTTTTCCCTTTCTCTCTATCACTGACCTGCTTTTGTCCTTTGACATCCCTTTAATAGAATACTTTCTTGCCTGCTGGCTTCCCAGCTAAAACAGATTTCTCGCTGCTCACACATTTGAACTGTTCACTGTCAGGCAGTTATGATAATGCTTTTCCTATTTTGGTTCTCCTGGGTCCCTGTGGCCATCTTTTTAGTTCTATCGGTCCTATAAGCCCACCAGCTACCTTCAGAAATTGCCATCCAACCATAGCCAGACTCTCATGTTTTGGTTTGCTCCTGAGTCCAACAGTCAAGATCTTGGCCTTGGCTTTAGGCAGATGGTCATTAATGTTCCTTAAGACTCAGACTCACAGGACTCAGGAAGGTCTTCAGTCCACAAATACAGATAAGAATGGTTCCTCCTATTTCAGCTCAACTGCTCCGTGAGGGGGAGCTGCTGGCTTGTTGCTTCTTCAATTGGGGGCTTATTAAATAAGTGCATCTGAAGATAAACAAAACTTTTTAAATAGATCACATAACTGAAACACATGCTAAAGAATCTTCTTACCAGGATTCTTAAAAGACTATGGTCTCCTGTTATTGTTCTGAGACTTATGGTTTATTGTGTGCTCAGTGGTGGATCTGATGGTATCAGCAAAGTCTCACAATTGGTTCTAGCGGAAGTATTTTAATTTTAAGCACCTCTCTGATAGGAGATTTATTGATATTTTAAAATCAGTTTCTTTTTCACTTTCTTTATATCTTGTCCTATTATCAAATGTTTTGCTTTTCAATAAATGGAAACACGCTATAAATGCTATTTTGTGACCAGGTTGATTTTTCATATAGACATGATTTTTTTGCCAACAATTATCTGTGTAAATTATAGTAGTAGTCTACTGAATGGGGTTTCCATATTTATTTACCATTTTTGATACAATTTATCAAATTCTTGATTGTTGATCATTTAAATACCAGTATGTTTTATTCGGATATGCGATTTTCCTAATAGGGGTGCATCCAACAAGCAGGATACTATCGTTTGGTCATTTATATTATTTACATTTTGTTTTCTCTGTGTCTGCTTGACCTTTGCTCACCAAACAGTCTGCACTGTGTCATCTTATGGTCTCAACTGGCCCAGTGCCATCATTTGTACAGTGCAAAGGATGGCTGCACTGTACAAAGCTCAGCTACTGCTCTACAGAAACGTGGACTGTTGTCTCTTTCTTGGTCACCTCCATCAGAGGGAAGTTCATACACAGCAAAAATTTTTCCTGGAAGCCTTGTATTCTGGCATATTTCATAAGGCTTGGGATGGAAATTCAATTTTCTTAGTGTTTCTCAGACAGTTTCCCATTCTTGACACATGGGGCATAAAGATATATCTTTGCAAATCAGTAGAAGACAAACCAATTGTATTACTTTCTGAGGGCTACTGTAACAAAGTACCACAGCTACATGGCTTAAAACAATAGAAATTTATTCTCTCATAATTCTGGAGGCCAGAAGTCTGAAATTAAGGTGTCAGTGAGGTTGATTCCCATTGGAAGCTCCCAGGAAGAATCTGTCCCATACCCTAGTTTCTGGTGGCTGCCCATAAGATTTGGTGTCCCTTGACTTAGGTATATTACTCCCATCTCTGCCTTTGTCTCCACATGGTATTCTCCTCTTTGCGTCTCCGTGTCCAATTTTTCCTCTTCTTATAAGGCACAAGTTAAATTGGATTTAGGAGCCTCCCTTATGAATTATGACCTTATCTTAGTGTGGTTATATCTGCAAAGACTCTATTTCTAAAACAAGATCACTCTCATAGATTCCGAGTGGACATGAATATTGGGAAACACTATCAAACCAAGTACATGAACCAACGAGCAAACTTTCATTTGACTTCTTTCCAGGGGTGCAGGGGGAGTAGGGGCTTGAGAGAAAAGGAGATGATTTTACTTCTCCCAGTTTTAATGTAAAACTCCTATATAAGTTAGAAATAGACTGGATGAAAGACACAGAAAACCCAAATAGCATTTCTTCTTCTTCTTCTTTTTGTTTTTAAATGTGACAAGAAGTCTGGAGACAGATGGTACAGGGTGGATACTGTGACTCTCAATGCCAACTAGGAGCCAGGTGCTGTGTCTTCCTGTGAACTCACCCTTGGCATGTGGATTTTGACCTCGTGCTTACTGCCTCATGGACACAAGATGGTCACTCCACTCCAGCATCATACTTGGGCAAAGGGATGTGCCACTGACTGCTTCTTTTTATAGATCTTTCCTAGAAGTCCTCTCCAGTGCCTTCCATGGCAACCTTGTTAGTCAGAGCCAACTTATTTTCTGGGAAGGTGGGAAAAAGTTTTTAACTTCTTTTTTTTTAAGAAGAAAAAAGTGCTGCACTAGAACAAATTAGGTTTCAATTAGTAAGGAAAGTAGATATTGCAAAAGTCAGCTAATACTGCCTGCTGAATTTCCCAGAGTTTATCAGAGTCAGAACTCTAGTTCTCAGTGAGAAATTATAGTTGATTATTTTAAGTGGCTTGTCACTATCTGTGTGTTTGTGCCAGGCATGCACACAACATAGATCCTGGTACCAATTCTTCTGATTCTGGCCAGAGACACTTTTACCTGCTATCAAACAAAAGCTTGTTTTATAAGCTTCAGAAAATCTAATTGTACAACAGCTTTTTTATGAGGCTTGTGTTTAGTAGTTATAAATTATTGGCTCAGAAAACATGAAGTTAAATTATTGGTTGCATAGTATTCTAGTAAGTGTTTATTTTATGATTTATTTAGCCAGCTCCCTATTATCAAACATTTAGGTTCTGACATATTTCTTATCAATTTTTTTCATATAATTTTCTAATTGGGTGACTTTAAAAATGAAATTTCCTGTAGTCCTATAAGACTAAGTTGCTGTATGAAGCTGAGATGTTTAGAGGGCTTGGTGCTATTAAGACTGATATAAATCTGGGTAGGTACATTGAGTTGTTCTATTCTGGGAGTAATGGTATATTATTTTGATTAAGCAAGGAAGTGATGACAAAATATTAACTGATAGATAACATGAGAGGAAAGAAGAGAGACTATTCAGTAATGTTCCTTTTTATTTTGTGGTCCCCATATGCTTGATTTTGGGATGAGTTGTCCTTTCCTGTTATGATCGTTTTACTTACCCCTAAAATGAGCTCAAAGATCTTGCTGGCTAGTTAATTCTTTAGGATGGATTTTTTAAAAAGTCAATCTCATTCTCCAACTGCATCTTCTCTCCCGGCTCTTCACCTTTCCTTTGATTCTGACACAGCTGTCCAACCCCATTCTTCAGACGTGAGCTCTGACATCAACAGAGGCGGCTTTTTGTATTTCTTTCCCCTTTGTTCCTGGGCATATCTGCTTGGGACTTCTAAGGCAGGAAGAAGCCCAGCATTATACCTTTTCCCAGACTGCATGCAGCATACTAATGCCTGCTCCCTGGGCACTTGTAATTGCAGATATGGACTGTTTATGCCAGTGATGAAAGTGGGTGAACAGCTGCAGCTGCCGGGCAAAAGATAATGCAGGAATGAGAATGTCAAAGTGGCTTGCTCGGGCCTTAAATTAGCTCTGCTTGTTGCTTTTCTTTTTCTCTCCCTTTCCATTCAATCTTTCTACCCCAGGGTTCCCAGTATCTTTCTCAAGACTTTCATCTATTTTGCCACATTAGTTGAGTTGGCTGCTCTGGTAGGGAATGGTGGTCCTCTAAGGAGGGGAGACTAAAGTGGTGGAGAACAGGGAGGGCTTGGAGGCAGAGTTAGGGGTAAGAAGACAAAGAAGTGGGGTGCTGATGATAGTTTTATCATGTATCACAGCTCCTCATTATAAGCACTGGTTAGAGTATTTCGTGATTTTATAATTGCATTTAGGGTTCTGATGCTTAGCCTATGTGCTAACATGTATACTGCAAGGTTAGTGATGTTATGCCCATCTTGCATTTTAATACTGGATAGTTCTACCTGCCTGTGGGGATTAAAATTATGGTACATTTCACACTGTCTGTCATTCTCCATCCTCCTGCTCTGCACGGTTGGAGCACAGCTCATTTGTGCACCCCTGGTCTGCCAATCTTTTATTCTAGCTTAGCCATTCCTCTTCCTCTCTTATCTTGCAGGAGTAACAAGTGGCTATTTGTTCCTCTCTCTGCCTTGCAGACCAGCCCTAGATAATTCACCCTTCTTCCCCTTATTGACACAGACAGCACTCCAGGTATGAGGACAGAAATCAGCAAGCTGCCCTTTGCCTGAGCCTGACCTGGCTCTGCGTGGGAGCCCAGGTGGAGGCAGCTTTGATATGACATAGTAGGGACCACATCGGTGAACCATCCATTGGCACTTCCAATGTGTGTGCTCCCCTGTGGCCTAGACCTTTGACAGCACTATTTGTTGTCATCGATTTCTGAATGCTTGGAAGGCTGGTGGAATCTGCAGGCAGTTTCTTAAATCTCAGAGGAGGAGATGCCGCATACTAACCCTGTTGGGACCTGCCAATCTCTTTTCTGGCTGGAAAGAGCCTCATCTAGGGACTGATAAGTGCTCAACAGTCAATTCCATTTAATTCAACAGATGTTTATTGAGAAGCTGCTTGGAGTCAGATATGATGCTAGACAGGACAAGGGATAAAAGATGAATGGGACCAAGACTCTGGCCTTCTGGGAACTGAAAGCTTAGGGAGAGTTATATAGTAAGACACATTCATTAATAGCCTGTAAGTCTCATAAAAGGTGACAATTCTACAAGACTTTAGGCTTTGGGTGGGCTGAGAAAAGGCAGATTCATTCTGATTGGGACAGGATCTGTGAAGTGGTAGAAGGAAATTTGTATAATTGTAACAGGAATCTGTGCATATGGTTGGGAAGGGGTTAATATGAGAAAGAAAGGACATTCCAGATGAGAAATCAAGAAAAAAATGGTTGCAATTTGTCCAGGATTTATTCACAACTCAGGCTTCCATAACAAAATATCACAGACTGGATGGCTTAAGCAATAGAAATTTACTTCTCATGTTTATGGGGGCAGGAAGGCCAAGATCAGTGTGTTAGCATGGTTGGGTTCTGGTGAGAACTCTCTTCCTGTCGTGAGAATAGCCACCTTCTTCCTCTGTTTTTATATGGTGGGATGGGGATCAAAAGGGGATAAGTGAGAGAAAGAGAGAGAGAGAGCTCTCTGGTGTCTTCACTAATTTCACTAGGCCAGGGTCTTGCCCCTAAGACCCCATCTAACCCTAATTGGCTCTCAAAGACCTGGTTTCCAAAAAATATCATGTTGGAGATTAGGGCTTTAATATATGAATTTGAAGGAAACAAACATCCAGTCTATAGCAGTATGGTTCAAAGACATGCATTTCCTTATTTTTAGTATAACTTTTCCTAATATCTTACATAGAATAACCTAGAAAATCATTTAATTAATACAGTGCTATGATTTACTTCACATTTCAATTGTTCCATCCATTTTTAGCTTTTCTTATTAGAAGGCATCACTCTATTCTACATGTTTTGGAGTTGCATAACAGTAACTTGTGTTAACAGCGACTTCTTTGCTCTCCCTTTAGTCAACTTACTTCTTTCCAGTCTCAGTTGCCATACTTGCAAAATGAGAGAGAAATGCTAGATAATTTCAAAAGCAATCTATTCACATATCCCCGCTTCTTTCCTTCCCTTCTTTCCTCCCTCTCTCTATATCTATTTTGGTTCCTCCTTGTCTTTCTTTCAAAAAATGTTCATTGAACACACACACAAAAAATGTACTGATATTCTGTGATGGGCATTGCAATAGCGCTGTCATGCTAACTTCCTTATACCTGATAATACAGCATATTGCAAGTAAGATTGTAGAAGGGACGCGCATATCTTTTCTGATCACCTCTAGTCCATGTGCAAATGTCATCAGGCCCATTTCCTTCATTATCCGCACCTTCTATCCCTCCATCTTGCTGCTGCTCGGCCTCTGACTGGGCAGGACTCTAGTCTATGCCACAGTGATGACAGTGTCTCTTCTGATGACCTGTGTGATTATTAAGAACACTCAATTTCTCCGTGTGCAAATGTGAGAATTTAGCCACCACCTGCCTTTTCACTATCTTTTTGTTTTGTTGTTTTTGAATCAGAGTCTCAGTCTGTCACTCAGGCTAGAGTGTAGTGACAATTTCAGTCACTGCAGCCTTGAAATACTGAGCTCAGGCTATCCTTCTGCCTCAGCCTTCTAAATAGTTGGGCACATGTGCGTGCTACCACACCTGGCTAATTTTTTGATTTATTGTAGAAACGAGGTCTCACCAAGTTGCCCAGGCTTGTCCTGAACCCCTGGGCTCAGGCAATCCTCTTGCTTCTGCCTCCTAAAGTGCTGGAATTACAGGCGTGAGTTACCACGCCCGGCCTTTTCATTCTCTGATGGCACATTTCTGCTGGTGAATATAAAGTATTAAGAAATCATAGTCTTTATGGGACAAATGGTCCCTATTAAAAGTGGGACAAATGTTAATGGAACACCTACTATGTGCCTACTAGTGAGGCTTGCTAGAGTTAAATCTAGCAGTGGTTGGCACCTTAGTCCCTTCTCCTACAATACTCACCTCCTTGACCTATATAAGAGATATTTAATTTCCTATATGTGACGTTTCTAAGAAAAGTTCTGTTTCTAGGAACTCAAGTTTCTGGCTCTTAGAAATTTTTCTGAACTGCCAAGAAAAGATAACATGCTGTTTATTACTACTTTTCCTAAAACGGATAGTACTCAATACATTGGTGCCATTTTTTCTTTCATTTAGATAAACTGATCTCAATTGCCAGCAAGGATTTGAGGGTTCCAAAGGGTTTTTCTTACCAGTTTGGCAAATCAAGTTGAAGAGCAAATCCACACAAATGAGTTCATAACTGCACCTCTATTAATCTTTTTGTCCTGGTACTGCCCATCTGCTGCAAGCTGTTCCCACAGGACCAGGCAGTCATTAGAGGCTTCTCTGTCCAGATTCTTCTCCCTAGGGAAGGGAGACTCTAAATACAGTTGGGTTCAATTGCTGAGAACTTGTGATTAGCTGGAAACTGTCAATCACCTTCGTGCACGTCTATTTTGGCACCACTATAGTCTTCTTGTTTTGTATCACTTCTCGCTGTCCAAGGTTATTATGCCTGGGCTTCCCATTACTGAGAGTAAAGCTCTTTTCAGCTTGCCTTACTTTATATCCACTCTTTCATGGCTATTTTAAATGCACAATTACTAGGAAAGAATAGGTGGCTTTGAGTTATGATGTTAATGTCAACACCTGGCTCTCACAGTAATATGACAGTCTCTACCTTGCAGAGTTATAAGTTGCTTTGATAGTATGGTTTTATTTGGTTTACAGTCATTATTTACACACACACACACACACACACACACACACACACACACACACACACTTCTCCCCCACCCCCAGGGGACTAAACAAAGTCAATTTTTGCATAACAAAATAGAAACTGCATTATACCTCAATAACTGAGTAGTGAACAAAATCACCCACCAGATAATTTTTAGTTTTTGTTTATACAGAAGTTGATTATATCAGACACATTTCTAAGCAGTTTAAATATATTGACTCATTTAAAGACACACTAAATCAAGTTGGAAGGGCAACTAACATAGGCAGACACTGCATGTCTACTGAATTCAGATAATCACCAGTACTGCACTTTCTTGGGAATTCAGATTTGTTAGGTTGTTTAAGTTATTTTTCTGTTTTCACAGGACCTAGAGGTAGGTAGGCAGAAAGAGTCTTCCTGAGAAACTATGGAGGCCAAAGCAACTCTATCTTGGATGCTAATCCACCATGTTGGCTTCTGATTAACCGCCATTAAGATTTCTAGTTTATCTATTGTCCTTTATATAAGAGCAGATACCATAAATCCTGCCCTTAGGTCAAACAACCTTAATGTTACCCTACTTCAATTTGCCCACATATCCTTTCTGAATCACCCCTTCCCTATGGTATAAAAGCCCTGGGTCTGAGGGGTAATGGCACAAGGATCCACCATCTCCTACTGCCAGAGATACAGATATGGCTTCTCTTTGTAAGTGCCTATTAAATGTTTCTTTCTAAGAAACTGAATTTGTCACTCTCTTTCTTCAGCTTCTCAGACTCCCTGGATTTTAGGGATAGGTTTGCATAGATCTACTCACCACAAAGCAGAAACTGACACAGCCTGTGGTGCTCTTTCTCCCCAAGAGGGCCCCACTGGTCTTTGCTCTCTTCACATCCCTCATCCCTGCTGCAAACTGAAATGTCTGTCTCCTCTCCTTGTGCCATTCTAGCCTCATGAAATCCCAGCAAACTCAAAGTGTGGTATAAGTCTAATGATAAAATTGATTTGGCAAATTTGGAAGTGCCCCTTCTTATTCTCCTGGTCTTACCCTGCCATGGTCCTTGAAATTTTTAACCTGAACAGATCATATGGAAGGTGAAAACCTGTGAGTCAGTTTACAAAGGAATTAATGTGTGGACAGTCCTTCCCCATAACTTAAGTGTTTTCAACCTGTGTTTTTTTTCCCTTCTTATTCACCTTTCTAGGATGCTTGATGCTCCTCCAGTGTTGAAATTAGGTAAGGGTTAAGAGACATATGTCTTACTTGACTGATATTGTCAAGTATTGGTATCCACATTATGTGGAACACACTTATGGACTTTTTGGTGACTCTTTTGCCCCATCACTGGGGTCTCCTCTCCTGAAGTTCACCTTGATAATGGAAATGGATTCTACATGAAAGTTACTTCCTTTTCCTTCCTTAGCCACTAAGCAGTAGTAGTACACTTCCAACTTCTGTCTACTGAGATCACTTTACCTCTTCAAGTGGTCCATAGAATGGGATTAGGATAAACTCAAACAGGCTCTTTTTTCCCCCCATAAATGACTTCTGGTCAAGAAAAATTATATGCATTCTTTGTTCCATCAAATTCCTTCTCTTTTGTGTGAAGAGTGCCTGGGTACCCACAGTAACTTCTGTTTAGATTTCTAAGGAGTGTTTCAAACCTCCGGCCCCTTTTCCCCAAGTTCCAGAAGACATGGAGGTTGGGAGAACGGCATCCTTAAAACTCATTTCCTTGATTTTTATCAAAAGAAATATATCTTCTACTTCTACATCCCTCATCCCAATTCCCTTCCAATGTCTCTTGTTTTTCTTAACTACCCCACGGATTGAAAATAGGTGTCCAAAGTATCTCCAAACATGTTTCTAGGCACCTACATCGAAAGTCTTGCTTTTGCTTTCTCACAGCACATTTTGTAATGTTGATGGGACTGGTCCCATGCCTTGTGGCCTCAGTTAAAGCTGTACTGCAGTAGTTCCATTTGAACATTTTGTTATATCTACAACCAAACAGAAGATCTGTACAAGTTATGACTTATCAATTTATGACGCAGCCATATAAATAGCTACTATGCATATTTAAAGATGCTCAACATCACTATGAAATATTGGAAATGCAATTAGGGATATTGATATATGGCATTGGTAAAAATGTAAATGATGATAAAGGCTACTATTATGGGATATGTTGTTGGTGGAATATACATTGGTTTAGTCTTTTCTTGAGAGTAGTCTGGCAGTCTCCGTTAAAATAAGAAATGTACATTCTTTGAGCCATCATTTATATATCTCACTTTCTGCCCTAGAGAAGTACTTGCTCATGTTATTACAAAGGCAAGCACAAATATGCTCAATGAAGTATTGCTCATCACAACAAAAACTAGTGATAACCTATCAATGGCAGAATAATTAAATTAGCAATTTCCAAATCTCCCTTGAAGTTATTAGTATAATATTAGTGGAAGTAATGTGTGTCACTTTTAGGCCATGGCTTTTAACAATAGATGCATCTTCTCCATCCTCTTCTGCTGACTGAATGCAGACAATCACAAGACTATAGGAGGTGGCCAGAAACCATATGGAAGGAGCTCGGGTTCCTGAATGGAGGAAAGCTACCTGTGGACCTGTGCTGCCCTCATTGGACAGATACATGAATAAGACATAAACATCTACAGTTTTAAGTCATTGATATTTTGAGATTTACTTGTTAAAGTAGCTAATATTACCTTAATACAAATGATATACAGCAATTAAAAGGAAGAAAGTTGATCAGTATGCTTTAAATTACCTGTATCTCAAGGACATAGCAGTTAAGAAAGCATATGATATCATGTACTATGCCTATATATATGTTAAACAAATAAAAAAAATTCTGGAAGGATAAACCTCAAACTAATAACAGTAGATACCTCCAAAGAGGGGGAATAGGATCGAGTATTATGGTAGTTGGGGACTTTTGCTTTGTATTATTGGAAATTTTATGGAAAGAATATTTCTTGAATTACTTATGTAATTAAAAATTAGGAAAGAAATTGGATTGGCTCCCTGGATAATTTCTTGACTTGAACTGCTTTTTTTTTTTGGTTTCTGTCCTCATTTACATGGAGAAAATAGATTTCTACAAAAATTTGTCATCTTGCCCTATTCACCAGTGTCTCATAGCCAGTAGAAGTTATTGGGAATAAATGCCTAAATTATAATTTTTGACATGTAAATCATATAAGGAAATTTATCATAGATTTTAAAAACATCACAGAATACTCTAAGATATCTCAAGAAGAAAAATGCTAATAAATCAATTATGACAGCAAAAAATATGGATTTAGAAATATTTTGGTGGGACTGTTGATGTAGTACTACTAAATTCATAAACATGTCTTTTAAAGAAAACTTGGACTCACTCAAATATCCCCTTTGATAATGACAAAAGTGATTACATGGTATTACCTTTCATCAAGCTTTGATTACCTTACTTTGACTTCAATATGATGACAGCATGGCGATAATGGGAGCACATTCCCTCTCTGTACCACTTCTGGCATCCAGTTAGTCACTAAGAAAGCAAGAATATCTAAAGTGTTCAGCCATGAATAACCGGGAAACAACAGTACCTTGATGCTGTCTCTCACACTCTGCCCCTCTGCTTTTTATACATTACTTCCTTCAGGTCCACTCTGTCAGGCTGGGCCATTGACACATTTACCTGTACAGATCATGTGGAAGGTGAATTGGTACCTGCTGTAATTGGTGCCTCTTTGGCTAACATTTTGGTTACCAAGGCAACTGCTTGTCCTCACACCCTCTGAGAAAAGCCATCACTTAGGACTCTCTTAGAGGCTCTGTGGCTTGGGCTAACCTGATTGTTCTTCCTCACACACTTTTATATGAAAAGTTTCATCTTCAGATCATGCCTTGGGCATCACATGCCAATTCCCAAAAGGGAGGGAGGGAAGCTGTGCACACTTCAAGACTTATCCCTCTCTTCTCCTCCTTTTCATTTTGGTCTCCTATACCAGGTCAGATTTGACCTTATAAACCCCATTTCCTTTCCCAGTCGGCATTTCCTATAATAGTTTTATTCTGTACTTTCTGTTTCAGCATTTAGAGATATTTGGATAAAATAGAAATAGCATGTCTAGCTGGCCAGTGTTTTGTGAGAAATAGAATGTGTATCAATGTGCTTAGCAGGGACACCATGATGTTAGTTTTATTCTCTTGGTTTCTCATTTCTTATGTTCTGCAGGTGTTTATTAGTGTTACAAAATTTCAAGCAGATAGTGATATAAGCTGGAAGTTTTGGAATGGATGCCAAGAGGCGTGCTTCAGGGGAGACAGAAAAGGTTCAATCTGGAAATGATGAGGTTGGTGAAGGTGGAGGCAGCTATAGGGTGAAGCCTGGAGAATTCACTGTTGCCTGCAGACGCTCACTATGCCAACGACCTTGTTCCGACTCTTGATAGAACCTGGCAGTAAGCTTAACTTCCATTTGATTCCAATACATTAAAGCTAAAATCAGGGTAAAAGAAAACCAGCAGAAAAAGTCTAAATCCTGCCCCACTGTGTATATGATTGCTTTCCAGTGTGAAACTTCACGGCAAGAGGAATTGTGAACTAAGAAACCAGAGTGATGGAGGGATCATTAAGGAAAAGACAGATGATTGTACTTCTGTAAGTCGAACTCTCACCATTAACTCAGGTGTCTCTGCTGACCTCATTCCTCTTGGGGAGCAGTTTGCTCACTCCTGCCTTCTCCAATTGGAGGCTCACATAGATCCTGTACATTGGCAGCTCGTAGGCCTCTCCACTTACTCTCTCCTGTACCCTCCCCATTGTCACGGCCCCAGGACCATCATCATACTGTAGAGAGGCTGCCCTCTATCCAGCACTTCCCTACCCCTTGCCCTTTCTCAGTGGAAAACTTGCCTTATCTCTTATGTGTGAGAGTGTTCAAGTCTCCTTGCTTTTTCCAAAGCCGCTTCTGAACCCTTGGCCGATGCTTATGATCTAAACACTTTAGACTATTGCCTCCCATGCCTCTGCTTGCGTTCCTTTTCCTTTTAATGCCTTGTGCAATTCTTTCTCTTCTGCCATCTTGGGATTTGTGTTAATGACCTTTAATCTCATCCTCTTTGCCTCTATTGAATATTAATTTTGTCCCATTTCCATCTCTTCAAATCTCACCCAACCCAGGCCCGTTTCAAAACTATCCCCTCTTCAGAGCTTTTCCTGATCTTTACAGCAACAAGTTACCTATTTCTTCTGAATGGTCATATTTCATTTGTACCATTTTATGCATTTAAAAAATTTAATGTTGAATAATAATGAAAGGTTTCATTTTGTTAAGCGATGTTTTTTCCTACTTGCACGTCTATCAGCCCACCAGCCCTACTTCCACGAAGCTAATTTTGGTAATATTTTTTCTTTTCTTTTTTTTGAGAAAGCAGGATTTAATGAGAGGACAGGAAAGTTCCCACAGTGGGATCCCCATTTTAATTTTTTTTTTTTTTTGGAGTTGGAGTCTCACTCTGTCGCCCAGACTGGAGTGCAATGGCACGCTCAGAGCCACCACAGCCTCGACCTACTGAGCTCAGGTGATCCTTCTGTCTCAGCCATCCAAGTAGATGGAACTACAGGTGCTCACTACCACACCTGCTAATATTTTGATTTACTGTAGAGACGAGGTCTTGCCAAGTTACCCAGGCTGGTCTCAAACCCCTGGGCTTAGGCGATTCTCTTACCTTGGCCTCCCAAAGTGCTGGGATTATGGGCTTGAGCCATGGCACCCAGCTTCAATATTTTTAAAGCAAATCCTGTATATCAAGCCCGGTCCTAAATGTTTGGATGAGTGGGGAAGAAGTCTAACTGGCCCCTTGGGAATGAAGCCACCTGTCTACCCTTGGAGATGGGGCAGGGCCTACCAGCCCACCTCAACCATGCTGTCTTATCATCATGAAGTAGGAGAGAGGTGGGCCCTAAAGCACAGTGTCCTCTGCATCCTCCGCTTAACTCTTCCTTGTCTCCAGTCCTGGAGCCTCTTCTAGATAAGGCCAAGTTGCAATTCCAAACGGGCTCTATTTTGCTCCAAATTCTTCGATAGCTTTCAATATGAAGTTCAAGTGCTCAGTTTAGCGTATTCGGCTTTCCTGAGCTGCCTGCTTCTGAAGTGCTGTCTTCTTGCACAAAACCACACGTATGCCTCCCTTTTAATCATGAAAGTTTCTTTTAATTTTCAAGTTTGGCATGCTTTTTGAGCATCTGTGGTTTCCTCATTTTCTATTTTTTTCTTTTTTAAATGGTTTATTTTCTTTATTTTAACTTAGCAAATGCCTTTCTATCCCTTAAACTCAGTTTAAGAAGAACATATCTTGGGACTCCCTCTTGACTTCCCTACTTTATTTTTTAAAATCTCCTCTCTGTTCTTGTAGCATGATGTCGTTCACTCTGTCATAGGACTTGTCATCCCCTCCATAATGGTGAGATTCTATGTCTGTCTTCATATTGCTCTGTGCTTTTTTTGTTTTATCAATTTTTGTATCCACAGCACAGCCTGAGGCTTGGCATATAATAGGAACTTGGTAGGATTTATCTCCCAGCATTTTACAGGCCCTTCCGTTAAATCCTAAATAAATAATTTATTTATTTACCTTCTTCACTTTCAGAAGTATTTATATTGAACAAATGTATTATTCAATTCTAGAACTTTGTGAAACCTTCTGTTCATTTCTACTTGGGTGAATATTCTATTTATAGTTGGATGATTATTAATAGTTGATGCTGCTATTGAAGCACTTATAAAATTGAATTATATTAATTATTCATTTGCTTTTCTCTATCTCTCTTCACTCTATTGTGAAGTCCCAGAGGCAGGGTATACATTCTATTCATTACTGCGCAGCTAATGCTGGCACACAAAAAGTGCTCTGTGAATGTTTATTAATGAATACAAATGCTTATTCTCTTTTCCCAAGTAGCCTTTTACATCTTGTAGTAGCACTGAAAATCATCTGCCCTTTCCTTCCATACTCTTTGGTCCCCATATTTCTGTTTCTTTTCAAGAGCCCCTCCTTTTACAATTATCCCCTCATCTCCAACTAGGTGAAGTAGCCACCAGGAGAAGGGTATGCTACTTGCCCTGAATGACTCCACTTATCAGTGGGTTCTAATTGAAGGGCAGAGGCAGGCAAGTGGGAGGAAGTATCAGAAATCGCAGGTGGCAAAAGCTTGGTATCTTTATGCCATTGAGGTGCATGTATAGACTTAGCAGGCTTGAGTGCATAGCTTGGGAACCTCAGAAATCTGGGATAGAGTTGATAGACCCTAGCTCGACACAGTAAGTAGCAGGGTCATTTGGGAAAAGACTTCACGGTTTTCACTTACTCCACCGTTAAGGGTTAGGAGATTATGTGATCAGATGGAAATGGTGCTGGAGTAGAAATCTAAAGGACAGAGTCTTGGTGTCAGTTCTTTTTTCTGCTTACGTAACAGACTTTGAGCAAATCTCGAGTTCTTTGAGCCTTAGTTTGAATAAGTCTCTGAGCAAGTCTCAAGTCCTTTGAGTGAGTCTTGAGTCCTTTGAGCCTTGGTTTCTGTATCTTTGTTGTGGGATAATTATAATTATCCTTTTTATCTCACAGAATGCATGCTGCTAATTTGTTTACCAGTGTTAGGGGTTATTGTCCTTATTCTTCTTTTATAGAGGCCATGGCATTCTTACCCAGTTCACAGATTTGCAGAGGAAAATTATGTAGATAGTCCACTTTGCTATATCTTGTTATGAGAGAATGTTGCATGTTGCCTTTTCTCTTTGGAAAATAAGATTTTATCTAACTCAACAATCCCACAGAATACTTGACATTTGCCCTCAAGCAGGTGGTGGCAACACTTGTGGATATTTCATTCTTTGTTAAGAAGGCAGAGAAGAGAAGGGAAAGAGAAAGAAATGTGGAAACCAGCAGCTTTCTCACAGAATGTCTTCACTTGGTTTTATTTTGTGGGCAAGCCTAGCCCTTTGGGTAAATCACAATTTTCTTCAACAACCTATCATCTGAAACTTCTCCTCTTGGAAAAGTCTTGATGGTCAGTCCATTAACAAATATTTATGAAGTTCCTTCAGTCTGCCAATGAGCCAGACAGTAGATGTAAAATGGTAAACAAAACAGAAAAGCCCTGTGAGTCTACTGAGTTTATATTCTAGTGGAGAAAATGAACAGAAAACAATTGTAGTTATTGGGAAAATATAATTGTAAATAAAATCTTCAACCCAGAATACCTCACCACAAAGGTAGTAGAAAAAGAAAAGTTTTATTGTTAAATAAACATGAAAACAGAATGTGATGTGTATCACAGGCAATCCAGTAAAAGATTGCAAAGACAGAAAGAAATTTTACCCTTTTGTATAGCCAATTGACACAACCTGTTATGCACATGTTCTCAATATACAGTACCTAGTTCTCAAGTAAGAGGATTGACAGCACCATTTGTCACACATAATTTATCCTTACTTTACCTAGTAATGGGGTGAACATTTATGCTAGCTTATTGGTTTCAGAAGAAAAGCAAAGTCCTCATACATTTATGACAGGAAGTGGTTTTGCAACTTGGGGAAAGGCACCCACCTAAGTTAGGGTCCAGTCTTCCCACAGAAACTGAAGATATAGGGGTACTATCTCTCTTGATGCTTACATTTCAAAGAGATAGCTCCTAGGTTCTTGAGACAGACTTTCCTGAGCTATCAAACTGACAAGAGTGTATTTAATTTTCAAAAGGATTTATAAACATTTCAAAGAGAGGTGAGAGTACTTATAAGTTTTGTAAAGTGAATAGTCTAAGAAAAAAGGAGGGGAACATAATCTCTTCCTTTATTTCCAACAAGGAGAATTAAGCTTTTTAAAAATATTTTTTTATTTCTCCTGACACAGGTAACTGATTTAAGAATTTTGAAGGTACAAAATTTCAACTTAGAAAGATTGCACTGCAGTTTATTTTTCTTTTTGATTTGTGAGTGCTCAGTGTAATTAGGTATATTAATATATCTCTGTCATACCCTGCACATATATTTCCATAGTATTCTATTTTTTTCTTCCAATTTTATGGTTATTTTACTGCATAAAAATACTAAGTCTTCCATCCCCCACTAGCGAGAAGGAGCAGTGAAATTTCATTTGACTGAAATGGTTAAACCTAAAAATTCACTACGTCAGTAAATAAGGGGAAGTTGTTTCTGATCCTGGGGCTGGTTGTAAGGATTATTGAAACAGTTGGACGGTAATCATAATCCCATTTTAAACTTGATATTGTATCAATATTGTGATATTTTGGTAGTATTTCAATATCTTTTTTTTTTTTTTGAGTTGGAGTCTCACTCTGTCGCCCAGACTGGAGTGCAGTGGCCGCTCCCGGCCACTGCAGCCTCGACCTGCTGGGCTCTGGCGATCCTTCTGCCTCAGCCTTCCAAGTTGCCGGAATTACAGGCAT
>CAUYQG010008132.1:0-13981 GCA_963574415.1 Tarsius wallacei | reverse complement strand
CTGTGATTCAGAATCTATCTGCTGATCCCAGTATCCACTAACAGGTGTATGGGCACACTGGAACCATTTCCCCCTGCTTTACAATCTGTCCATGCAGCGGGGTGTAGGTTTGGTCCCTGGAACAAAAGGAAGTACGTAAAAAGAAAGTAATGGAAGAAGCAGGGGTCAAGGGGAAGTTAGAAAGAGGGAAGAGTGATAGGGAAAACAGGCATACATACCAACTAATGGGTGAAAAAGAGACACAAGGCCAGAGAAGAGTGAAAAACAGACACACAAACAAAATTCCCTAAAGCATACCAGTAACCATACAAAGACAGACCAATAAAATCATGCCTTTTGATGTGTTTTTCCCCAACACAAACAGGTAGTCTAAATCAAAAAGCAAACAAAAGTGAGCAAAACAGTCAAAATGATAAAAATCAAAAGTCAAAATAAGAAATCAGACTGGCTCTGGAATTTTTCCTGAGTGTCTAAAGTCTCTTCAGCTCTGATCTCTATCCTCTCCCCTTTGCTTTCATTGCAGGCAGATAGATTTACTCACAGCTTGGGTTTATTCCTTTAGCTTGCTGCCTGAGAGGTCTGCAACTCTGAGTTGCCTGTCTCTGATTCAGCATAGGGGAGGGGCTTTTGTCTCCTATTTAGTGAAGTTACCTTAGAAACCAAGGTGGAGGCTGCTTGTAGGTGGGCGGGGCAACACAAATCTCAGCCTTGAAAATGGCTGAGGTGGGTAACTCCTCTTTCACAGATCCTTTCTCTCCACTCATCCAGGTCTGTGGGTGATCCACTATGACAGGCTGTGGTGGTGTGTGAGGCACCGGAGTTCAGCTGCACAGTTGGGCACTGGATCTGGTGTGCTACCAGAAGACTAGGGTGGAGGAAGGGGCTAGGAGTTCCCTCTTCTGGAGCTAAGAGTGGCTGATCAGCACTTCCTTAAGATACACTGTTCCCTAACATAACCATGGGGTTGCATGCTGGGTGCCTCAGCCAGAGTGGGACCATAGCTCCAAAGGGCAGGTGGTGAGTGATGACAGCGGCTTTGGGCCCCTCACAGGGTACTTCAGCCAGAAATGGAGCTGGTATCTCTGGGGGGCGGGCACCTAGAGCCTCCCTGGGTGATGGCAGCTTGAAATAGGACTGGGCGGGGGCTCAGAACCCAGGGTGGGGAGCTGGAACTCTGGGGAGTGAGCACCAGGAGCCCAGTCAGGGTGGGAGCTGGCAGCGACTGAGTGCCGGGCAGCTGAGTGCTGGGCGGATCAGTGTAGCCAGCAAGGGAAGCCAGATCTCCCCAAGGTGGTATCCAAGGGCCTCCTTGGTGCTGGGTGAGACGATGTAGCTGGGGAGGGAGCTGGGATTTCCATGAGGCTGGGGCTGGGGCTGCCTATAGTGGAGCAGCAGCAGCCAGGGGCTGCAATAGCCGGCCCTGCATGGGGCGGAGGGTCTCCGGGCCTCAGGCCAGTGCAGCTGGCAGTGGGCAGGGGGTTGGGGAAAGGAAAGTAAGAATCTTTTTGGGAACTCACGTTCGGAGAATCTCACAACTCCATCTATGCCATTGTCATCTTACCAGAACTCTGAAAAAAAATTTTTTAGAAATTGACACAATGATACTAAAATTAAGCAAATGCAAAAGCACAGTATTTAGCTAAGATGGTCTTGAAGAAAAATCTGGAGAACTTATATTAAAAAGTCAAGATATATTATAAAGCTATATTAACTACTACAGTGCAGTGAGGAATTGATGGTGCTGAGAAACTGTATTCTCTTACGGAAAAAATGTATGTACAAACCTATCTCAGAAAGAAGAAAAACTAAATTCCAAATGGAATTCATATTTAAAATGACAATAAGATAGATACAATTTAGCAGGAAAGATAGTGAATATCAGCCTGACCTTGGAGATGGAACATATTTGTTAAGTAAATATAACAAAGCACTAACCATTTAAGATGAAAAAATAAATACTAAGATCTATTTAAAAATTATTAAAAGTGATCAACATATTACAAAGGCAATCCTCATAGTGGGAGAAGATATTCTAAATACACATAGTCAACAAGAGACTCATCATTAGAATGCACAAAAAACTCTAACAGATTGCCTGAGTCCGCAGGTTCCAGACCCACCTGGGCAAATTGGTGAGACCTTGTCTCTACAAAGAGTCAAAAACTAGCTGGGCGTGGTAGCGTGCACCTGTAGTTCCAGCTACTTGGAAGGCTGAGGAGGATGAATCGCCGGAGCCCAGCAGGTTGACGCTGCGGTGGCCGGGAGCGTGTCACTGCCCTCCTGTCTGGGTGACACAGTGAGACTCCAACTCAAAACAAACAAAAAACTCTAACAAGTAAATAAGGAAAAAAATGAACAAACCAATAAAAAAATGAACAAAACTGGAAAAGACATCTCACAAAACAGAATACTCGAATTGCTAATAAACACATTAATTTGCACATCTGTTAGTCACCAGAGAATGAAAATTATAACCATAATAGGATACAACTACACATCTACCATACTGGCTAAAATAAGAAAAACACTAAAAAATTACCAATTGCTGTCAAGATGATGCAATTAAAACTTTCATATAATGCTAATGGGAGTGTAAACTGTGAAAACTATACTGGAAAATTTTTAGATTGTGGCTATTAATATCAAACATATACATATCCATGACACAGCAATTTCACTGTTAGATACAGGTTCAACAGAAATGTCCACCTGAAGACATGTACAAGAGTGTTCATAGCAACGTTTTTGTAACAGCTATGAAAAAAACTTGATAAGATGTATGAAATGCCTTAAAAGATTCATACTCATTAACATTATTTTTAAAAAATCTAACCTAAACATATTATTAGAAATATGGACAAAAGTTTATGAAATTATTTATAAAACAAAATCTAGAAAATAAATAGTGAGTGGAAGATCATTATGACTGAGATTTATTCTTAAAATAGAATATTATACCATCATTAAAAATCATGCTCACAAAGATTATTTAATGTCAAAGGTTAATGGTGCTCAAAATGTGATTTGAGAACCCCCTAGATAGGGACTACATAAATCAGTGTTTGTGAGATAAAAATTATTTTCATAATTATTTAAAAATATTTTTTATCACTCTTATTCTCTTACAAGCGTACAAAGTTTATTGATATGGTTTGAGATTACATGTCTGTAACTAATCACTTATACATATAACAGTTATCAGGAAAGGCAAATAAAATACTCTAAAACATATCTATGTAAGGCCATATTTTATTTTAGCATATAAATTTTAAAAAAATCAATATATAGGCCAGGCTCGGTGGCTCAGCCTGTAATCCCGGCACTTTGGGAGGCCAAGGCAAATTGGATTGTCTGAGCCCATGGGTTCAAGACCAGTCTGGGCAACTTGACAAGACCTCATCTCTACAATAAATCAAAAGTTAGCTGGGCATGGTAATATGCGCCTGTAGTTCAGGCTACTTGGAAGGCTGAGGTGGAGAACTTGCTGGAGCCCAGCAAGTCGACGCTGGGGTGGCCATGAGTGTGCCACTGCACTCCAGCCTGGGTGACACAGTGAAACTCCAACTCAAAAATAAACAAAATCAATATATAGCAATACATTGAATGCAAAAGCAGATATGAAAATTCAGCTGTCTTGTTTTCAGCCAGACATTAAAGAGACTTGGCAAAAACTTTAAAACGATACTCCTCTTTCCATAACATTTTGTTTTGCAAACCATAAGTATCAGAAAATGTATCATTTTTGTTAACATGCGATGGCTCTATTGTCGTTATTTTTAAATGACCAAATATGTGTTAGAAGTTTTTCTCAGTTTTACATTCTGATGTGGTAAAGTCATTGATATCTTTTACATAAACCAAAGTTCTTTGTGGATTCAATGAATCTTAATAATTGTTGTCACAGAGATTAGAATGATTGAGAACTACTGACACAGACAGTAACGACATAAGAAATTTAAGTAAATGTACAAAATATAGACTGAAGCCATGGTCTTAGCCACTCCCATGGTAAGTGAGCTAAGGATAAGTAACTTCCGTGTGACTCTGTTTGCTTATGTTTGAAGTGTGCAAAGGTTCATACTTATCTTGCTGGTTTATTACGATAATGTAATGAAATAACACAATTGACTTCAGCATATAAGCTGGTTTATTGCGATAATGTAATAAAATAACACAATTGACTTCATTTTGTATCTCTACTAATAATTTGTTGGCTTTAAGATTACAAAACCTTTAAAATTAATTTTGCTTTATGCATAAAAATAGTTTTTGTTAAAATACGGACCATTGAGGGGGCAGGTAATTCATATTTGCTGTAACTGAGTAATTAAACTCTTGATATTTAACCTTAAAATAACCTCTAGAAATATGTGAATTTATTTCATTTATAGTAAAATGAGCACATATGCTACTTTTATATATTTAATGAATATGGTAATTTATTTCATATTTAATTGTATCGATCACTGTGATTGGAATACTTTGGTATCTTACAAGGAAGTCTCATCAGGGTTGCTCTGTTCTTAATATAAAAATCCACACGGTTTAACGGTTTATCTCTACACCAAACTCCAGGTCAAGTGACTGCATTGAATCTTCAGCATCACATTCTTAATATAGGTATGGTCAATCTACAGCAGTTATGGGAGAAATAAAAACTCTCATATAATATGTCAATAAAACAAATAAAGTTAAATACCTGGAGCAATAAAAGCGATAATACTGCAACTGAATGTCATGTGTTTACCTTGATTTGAAGAGAAATTTTTCTTTACTCTTTAATGGTCTGACAATGTGGAGTATCCCTGTCATGCTACAGTAGGAAAGTCTAGACCCATGGTTGCTGCTTTTTAAAATTTCTGTAGGGACCTGAATCTAGTAGTTGCTTAATGTTCCTTTGTTTCCAGATCTATGATTCTTCTGCCCTATGTTCCCTAAATTAAAGATAGATTTTGGTTTTTTTAACCAAAACGTTTTGACATTTTAGCTTTTATAACTTTTTTTAGATTAGAGAATATAGTTTATTTAGAAAGTAAATTAGAGATAGAGAAAAAAAGGTGATTCACCTTCCCAAGGTAGGGGAGGGAGCCAAAACTTAAGAAAACATGGCCTGGCCATAGCTCAAAGAGCACATGGCCACACCATAGCTTAACAAGGAAATGGCCAGCTTTTATAACTTAATTCACTCAGCCAATATTCCTTTTCAATTATCTTATGGATGCTAAGATGTCATGTAATTTTTTTCATTTAAGTTTCAAATTGTCATTGAACATATTTTATAATTAGAATAAAGCAAAATATTATTTAAATTGAGCTAGAGATGTGTTTGCCTTGACATAGTATATATAATAGTCTTTGAAACAAGCTTACTCAACAGCATAGTCTAAGACGAAGTTTGTCAAGTAAGCATCATGGAAAAATGACAAGTCTACAACAGAATAATCATGGTTAAAAAAAGATAGAAACGGTTGCCGGGAGCCGCCACTGCACTCCAGTCTGGGTGACAGAGTGAGACTCCAACTCAAAAAAAAAAAAAAAAAAGATAGAGAGAAACTATGGATGTACTGTAGGAAGGGACTACCACTAAACAATCCAAATGTATTCTTTTCAAATCCTCTTGCAAGGTGGAAACTGGTTTTGTATGGGTATGTTTATTTGTTAAAGAAAATGATGAGTTTTAAATTCTAAAATTATGACCTTTTAGTAATAATTTGGTGTCTTTTTTTTTTTTTTTGAGTTGGAGTCTCACTCTGTGGCCCAGACTGGAGTGCAGTGGCTGCTCCCGGCCACCGCAGCTTCGACCTGCTGGGCTCCGCCTCAGCCTTCCGAGTAGCCGGAATTATAGGCATGCACTACCATGCCCGGTTAATTTTTTTTGACTTTTATTGTAGAGATGAGGTCTCGCCAAGTTGCCCAGGCGGGTCTCGAACCTGCGGGTTCAGGCAATCCACTCACCTTGGCCTCCCAAAGTGTGGGATTACAGGCTGAGCCACCGAGCTCGGCCTAATTTGGTGTCTTATGTTAGTATAGTACTTACAGGCGATGATAAATTATTTTCTTGCTTTGAACTTCACAGCAACCTTGTGAAGATCTTTGGACAGGAGCTTTTTGCACATGAGAAAACAGGCAGAAAAGTCAATTAGATTGCTCTAATTCACTCACATGTTAAATTGAACTGGTTATTTTTTCTCAGGATTGTGTCTTTCCATTGGGTTATATTTATCCCCTGTCCTCATAGGGAGGAAAAATAAGGAGAACAAGAAATTATCCACAAATTTTCCTAGACATTCATTAATAAACATTTGCTGTAATTTAGTGGACCCACTATATCTACTCAAATATGTATCCCAAATATGTACCCTATTGATGTTGGCATTCAAACAGACATACGAGGGTGGACCCAATAAAACCTGGAATTTATTTATTAAAAATTGTGTATTTATTTTACATGTTTAAACTTTTTTTTTGAAGTCACCTTCAAAGTACTCTCCTTTTGATTCAACACACCTATCAAGATGCTTTCTGCACTGCTCAAAACAGTTTTTGGACTTACCAAATTTGATGCCTTATTATGCTTCTACCATTTTTTGCTTCACCCCTTCCACATAGCAAAACACTTCACTTTGAGAATATTTTTCACTCAGGGAAACAAAAAAAAAGTTGCTCAGGATGAGATTAGGTGAATAGGGAGGGTGGGACATGGGGGTCATACCATTTTTGGTCAAAAACTGCCAAAATCTCAGCAAGGTGTGGGTAGATTGTTCATGCAAAACACTCATAATGAAATTGGCAACGATGTTGAAAGAATCTCCTTCCCAAAATTCACTGAAGAGGAATGCAAACTCTCAAAACAACATTAGCTGGTACACTGATGCTGACCAGTTCCTAGAACAATTACACAGCTAGGAAAGCTTGTAATACCAGGGACTCGCCCTTCAAAAGATAATTCCGGCTTTTTGGGTTTCCCTTTTTTAGAATTAGTTTTATAGTTTCCTGAAAAGATATTGTGTTAGGCTATGAAGTTGTACTGGAAAATCTTAGTACTTATGTATGTTGGGCAAAGTGGTGTGTGTGATAGTTTTATGCTTTTAGCAATAAATTTACAACCCTCAAATAACACACACGTTTTAGAAAGACAGATAAAGATGTACATATCTAGATATAGATATATAGCTAACAGTGTTGTCCAGCTTTATACATATGTATACATATTGTTCACATATATACAAATGTATTATGTATGGTTCTTATTCTACTTTTGCATTATCAGTGTGATTATAGTTCCTAATTTCTATTATTTTCACAAATTAATACCACATCTTACTTCATAAAAAGTTTATTATGGCTTACAAAAATACCTAAGACACAAGAAAATGTTGCAAAGTTCAAATCAGACAGATAAAGAGAACAAGAAAGCAGAACTAAGGAACAGTGGAGGTAAGGAAACTAAGATAACTGAGAAAAAGAAGATAACTAAGGTAACTGGTCAGATGTGTTGGCTCATTTCTGTAATGCCAGCACTTTGAGAGGCCAAGATGGGAGGATCACCTGAGGTCCGGAGTTTAACACTAGCCTGGGCAATATAGTGAGACCCTATCTGCATTTAAAAATTAAAAGAAAAAAAAATAAGATACAGCCACACAAGATGTTATGCTGTTAAATCTCAGTGACTGCTCTCTTCCTCCAACTGCATTTGCCTCTCAAGGTTCTCTAGGGAAGGGCCAGAAATTTGGTTTCAAATTTTTAGAAATTACCAAGTGAAATGAAGATTGGATGCCTGATTAATGGGATCCACTGGCCAGAAACTAACCAGAAGTCAGGAGAAACTCAGTCATGCCTGGACATGGGCAGGTCTAGGCTAGCACGTGGCCTTGAATGTCGATGCGTTTCCACACTACCCACTCCCTTTCCCTGGAAGACATGATGCATCAGTACTACACTGAAGGTATTTTCCCTGCCCACCCTCAAGGTTTAAACAGCTGTTTCCAGGATTTATCCCAGAACATTCATCTGCTGTTTACATTCATGTCAGTCTGTGTGCCCATCAGTGCAGAAAGAGATAAAGATGAATACACGGTAACAACGATATCAGCAACAACGAGAAAGTAAACATGCATCTAGACAACCCACTCTGTTTCTGAGCTTGCAGTCATTAATTTTTCTGTCACTTTTGTATATCAAACAGCCAAGAAAATATTAGGATTTAGAGGTTATTTTTCATCTGTTCTTGTGGCTTTAGCCCGTCCTGTGCAATAGTTTAACTGGAACAATATGAGATACTTGGCTCTCATGGTTTTCATAAGGGTGGGAGAGGAGTGAAAGGGCTTTCTAGTAAGGGTACCTACCATTTCACTCCCCTCCAGTTTCCTGTTCACGTGACCAAGGGAAATACTCCTTTTTAACAAAAAAGGATATTTCTTCCTATTTCACTTGAACTATTTTTTTCAACAACCACAACGAAAAAGAAAAAAACATTTTTATTTTACTAATCTGGAATTACCTGAAATAACCATGGTAACAAGTTCTGACGTAATATAAATTGCTTATATAACCATAGTAACGGTACTACAAAATGGAAATTACCTATAATTTATCTCAATTTCTTACCGTGGCAATAATATAATACGTATTTTTTACAAAACACACATTTTAGTTATAGTAGCAATCAAGAAGTTATTCAAAAATTATTTAAGGCTTCCCAAAAGGTATCAGCTATTGTTTGGTTGCCATGGTTATTTCTTATTAATAATGTTCTGGGTAAAATGACACATAAGATGAATTAAAACATATAACACTGACTATAACCAAAAAATCAAAAATAAAAACCAAGCACATTTTTAAGGAAGGAAAACCAGGTACTTCTGGAAGATACTGGTACTCACTCAGAAGGCTCTGATCAGCTCAAAGACAGTGCAAAGACATGTTAACGCTATCTAGTTTCAGGTTTCTTCTTCCTTGAACAATATTCAGTATTTCTTCTCTTCAACATATATTCATAAAGTGACAGTGATGTCACATTTTTAAAAAATGTATCCCACCAAGTCAAAACTGGCCCATCAGATCACCACCTGCTTGTATTAACAGGTGTGCCACACTGGAACTAAGCCCCAGCACCTGATGCAGGCTGGGGACCCTGGCATGCTACTCAATTTCTGTTTCCGCTGAGTTAGAGAAACACATGTTGGGTGGTGAAATAACTGAAACCACTTGATGCTTCAGGCTGTAAGATCATGTTCACAGAGCCTAGGATATAAGCTCCCAAGTCACATTATGGATTTCATAGCTATCCTCTTATTTTGACTTTGTAGCCTCTATGATGATCTGTTTTTTGAAGCAGTGTCCACAAAGTCCTAGCACACGTTAAGGATGACAACCTTCAACTGGAATTTATTAATAATGGAATCCATCCACCTAGTTAATATTCACCTAGATAGCAGTTTTAAACAGCTTTCTTGAGTTATAATTAACATACCATAATGTTCACTCATTGAAAGTATAACATTTAGTGTTTTTTAGTACATTCGTGGAGTCGTGTGACCATGACCACATTCTAATTCTCAACATTTTTACACATCCCCAAAGAACAGCCCTTATCCATCAATATTTACCCTCCATTCTCCCTCTCCCATCCATAGCACAGGCAAAAACTAATCTACTTTCTGAATTTATATATCACTTACTCATCACTATTCAAGAGCTGAGGCAAATGTGGTAAAACATTTGCAATTGGAGAATTAAAATAAATGGCACATGGAAGTGCTTCAAACTATTATTCCAACTTTTATACTAGTTTTAAATTATTTCAACACAATAAAAAAGCCCTTTTTGAACTTTCTTGCAGAAAGCCTTTTCTTATTTTATTTTATGTGTTTTAATGGCACATTTCCAGTCACCTCTTATTCAACAGAGGTTATTTTGAAATATATATATAACATATTTCTACAATTATAATATGTACTACATAAGTAATACAGTCTATATTTAATACATCATAAAACAAGATATGTAGTCCTTAATAGGTATTGTAGACCAAATATGGCCACAGTTTTTTGCACAATACCTTTTAAGGGGCAGAATCTATGTCACGGCCCATTAGGTCTGGGCCTTGTGGTTTGCTTTGACCAACAGAACATGACAGCAGTGTCGCTGTGGAAGTTTCAGAGCCCGGGGCCTCAGGAGTCTGCAGCTTCTGCCTTCAAACTCTTGGAGTGTCTTGCTGGCCTGTCCAGAAGTTGGGGCCAGGATAGCAAATAATAGGAAAGAGGGAAATAGGAGAGGGATGGCTGGAGGAGGGGCAGGAGAAGAGGAAAGAGCTCCAGCCAGCAGCCAGCTCCAACAGCATGTAGTTGAGGCCAACTTGGAACTCATCCACATCCGAGCTGCCAGCTGGTGCTGCCGCCTACGTGAGCCCAGCAAGATCAACAGAAACATCATGGTTGTTTGAAACGCTAAGATCTGGGGTGTCATTTTTATAAAGCAGTAGGTAATGGGTACGCTATGACTATGCTTTTACGCATGTATGTCGATTTCTCCGTCTTCTCTCTTTTCCTGATTTCTGCGGGCTCTTTTACCATTTTCAATCCCTGTTGAACCACTGACAACATTGTACCATTGTACTTGGTCTTCTTGTTCAAGACCTTATCTTGACATCTCTCAAGTGAAGAAAGTGTGCCTTAGACTGTTGTTTTTTCTTTTTTTTTGATAAAAAAGTAACTTCAGGGAAAAGCAATTTCATCTTCAATGAATACTGATCTATCACAACAGTTTTGAAGTCCAGAAGGTGGCAGTAGGTCAGCAGGGCCAACAGGGCCATGCCTTAAGCTCAATGGTTTCCCACAGTTCAGTTGCTTCTCAAGGGCAAATTTTTTCCAGCGACAAATGGTTACATGTTTAGTCTTGAAATCCATTGACCCTCAGCAACAAAGCAGTTCCTGGTTCATTATAAGTAGGCAGTACATATGTGTTAAATAAATCAATAAATGGCTCCACAGCACTGACTACATCTTTGGATGGCAAAATATTAATCGACAAGGCGAGGCCCTTGAAATCTGAAATTAGTCTGTGTCTCACATATGAATGTTGAGAGCTGGCTCATTTTGGCATTTTCACCATACATTTTTGGACACAAACATACACACATAAATGTCAAATAGTCAAAATTAAGAAAGCTTTTGGAATTCAGAAATTTCCCACTATCTTTACTAGTTTGGGTTTCATTTTTTTTTACCAAAACATATTAAGTTCAACTTGGCCATTAAACTATCAACATGCCTAATTGCCCAATATTATGACAAACCTGTAAATGCAGAGAAAAACACGACACTCACTTTTAAACTTTTGTTTCAACATGGTTGGAAATTTTGTCTTTGGCAAAAAGAAAAACAAATGCAACCAAAGGATGGAGTTAGTGTTGCACACTGTTTATAGAATATCTACAGAGACGGTACAGAGAGAGCAATTATAAAAATAATTGGAGCAGAGGAACTGGTTCCCACTCAACTGTTCTTTGCTATGATTGTGGTATCTGTATGCATAGCAACTCTGCCTGCTAACAGACCACGGCCAATCCATTCTGTATAATAAAACGGAATTGTCTAGAGCTTTATTTTATGAACCAGTAATTTGAATCTTACATTTTCCGTTTTCTGCTTATCAGGCTAAGTATTAGAGTTATTTTTTCCATGGATTTAAGAGAAAAAGACAAACAGAAAATAAATCCTTCTAACAGGCTTTTTCAAGTGGCTCCCCTGCTGCTGCCCCACAGCAGTGGGCTGGGCTTGCCAGCTGCCACACTGAAGCCTCGGACCACCCGTGGGGATCAGGAAGCATTTTGAGTCTCTATTTTTCAGGAATAATTCCGTGTGAAGATAGAGACAAAGAGAAGTTTTATGTTGCATGTATTTAATGCTCATTCTTTCCTTCTCTGTCATAGACAAGAGTAAGAAATAGGTTCTACTAGAAGTGGAGAAGAATGATTTTTTTAAAAAATAGACATTAGGCCAGTACCCACAGTACACACTCTAAATACTGAGGACTTTTTCTTCTCTCAGCATAATGTCCAAATAGTTATTATAACCCTAAAAAGGCAACATAATAAAAAAGGGTATTAAGTATGTCATATTTTTCTGTAATTCCTATACTTACCAGCGTGGCAAGGAAGTAAGGAATCTTCAGTAAATATTTATTGATTGAATACTTTCAGATAATTCAGTAACTTATTAAAAGAATAAACACTTAGAGAGAATACTGAGTAACTGTGATAGCCCCAAATGATCCCAGTTGTATTGCACTATTAAGTGATGCATCTTAGATAATTTCCAAAGATCCCAAAACCTAGGGATTAGACCCAAGATTTCTGTTTATTTGTTTGTTTGTCTGAGAGCAATCCTGCATATCCCCTGGTCTTTACACCATGAATTTGCATTACTTGTGAGTTGTTTTTTGCTATAGTACTTTAGTGTTTACTTTGCATTTAATATTCAGTGTGCATAACTGAAATAAAACACTCAATGGAAAGATTGAGAGCAGAATGCTGGGATTTCATAGTCAGCTTGGCTGCCATAACAAAATATCACAGAGTGAGTGCCTTACACAGAAACATTCTCCATAGTTCTGGAGGGCTGGAAAGTCCAAAATCAAGGTTCCAGCTGCCTCAGTTTCTGGCAAGGACTCTCTTTCTGACTTGCACACGGCCATCTTCTTGCTATGTACTCACTCTGGTGTCTTACAAGGACACTAATTCTACCTGATCAAGGACCCACTCTTATGAACTCATTTAACCTTAGTTACTTCCTTAAAGACCTCATCTCCAAATACAGGCACAGTGGGGGTTAAAGCTCCAACATATAAATTTTAGGGGGACACAAACCTTCAGTCCATGGTATTCCACCACTTCATCTCCAAATTTTATGTGAGCAAAATATCATCTAACAGACTCCCAAATTTTAACTCATTCCCTGAAGTCTAAAGTCCAAAGTCTCATCTAAAAAACATTTAACTCAGATATGGATGAGCCTCAAGGTACAGCTCATTTTGAAGCAAAATTCTTCTGTACCTGTGAACCTGTGAAACCAGATAAGGTATGTGCTTCCAAAATGCAAAAATCAGACGGGTATAGCATAGCCATTTCCATTCCAAAGGAGATAAGAAAAGACAGACGTCTATGCAAGTCCAGAACCAAGCAAGGCAAATTCCAGTAGTTCTTAAGACTTGAGAATAACATTGAGGTTGAGTCTCCTCCTTCCGGGCTCACTGAGATGGCAGATTCACCCCCACATCTCTGCAGGGCAGACATGCCCCTTTAGTTATGTGAGTGACCCTGCTCCTAAGACTTTGCTATGTAGTTCCACTCACAAGGCTCTGGATGACAGCACTTCCACCTGTTGAAAAGAAGTGGTGACCCCACTTTTTAAAGCTGATGTGACAGTCCTAATAATCTGTAAATCATCTTCAAGAAAATTCTTTTTTTTATTTTCTTAAAAGAAAAAACGTGCTCACAGTTCAATAGCTCTATGGCCCCATCCTATAGAATTCTAGAAGTCAAATAGCCTTCTTTATTCTGTTCCACTTTATTGAGTTCTATAGTTCAAACTGACTATATCTTTTCTGGTGACTCCCACCTCTATTCCTGGCTTCTGCTGAGATGGTTGATAAAATTTGTAGTCTATAGCTGTATTAATCTTATTAAGTATTTCCTCATCCACACTCTTAGTGTCCTCTTTGGAACAAGCTTTCTCATTTTTTATAATATGGAGAGGCAGAGAATTTTCCAAATCTTCAAGTTCTGGCTTCTTTTTGCTTATATTTTTTTCTTTTTTTTTTTTTTCTTTTTTTTTTTTCTTTTTATTTTTTTTTTCAGTATTTTTTATTATCATATTGTGGGGTACAGTTAAGGATTAGATGTACAAATATGCTTCGTTCAGACACCCTTGGTGATAAAAGGTGTCTCCCCGTCCCCAGGCAGATATTGAGTATCATTAAT
>CAUYQG010008131.1:0-20286 GCA_963574415.1 Tarsius wallacei | reverse complement strand
TAGCCGGGCTCGGTAGCTTAGCCTGTAATCCTGCGCCTTGGGAGGCTGAGGTGAGTGGATTGCCTGAGCCCACGGGTTCGAGACCTGCCTGGGCAACTTGGCGAGACCTCATCTCTACAATAAATCAAAAAATTAGCCGGGTGTGGTAGTGCATGCCTGTAGTTCCAGCTACTCGCAAGGCTGAGGCGGAAAGATCGCCGGAGCCAAGCCTTTCGCTGCGGCGGTGGCTGGGAGCGGACACTGCACTCCAGTCTGGGCAAGGGAGTGAGCCTCCAACTCAAAAAAAAAAAAAAATTGTGTCTTTTGAATTTTAATTTACTCACTTTTCTTTTTACTTAAGGCTTGATAATTTCTACATTTTCTTCATAGACCACTGTTCCTCAACTCTTATGTGTGTGAAATATTTCTAATTAAGTCTTCCATTTACTGGAAATAAAAATAGAGCAATATTATGTTTTTAATAATTCCAGAAACAGAAACATTGAGTAAAAATAATTTTCAAACTATGTTTTATTCTCTATTTTACAGAAAACACAGGAAAGCAATCAAAATAAGTGACTCCTGAATGTGAAAAAAGCAAGGACTTTAAACATAATCATCATGGGCTTCCACAATCAAAAAAGCCTGAATTTGGAGATTATAGGTAACGCTGCTGTATTTTCCCACATTATGCATAAGACTGTTACCCTGTTAACATAGTAAAGTCTATGGATTTAAACTAGATACTATTATATGTGAGGAAAATAATAAATATAGAATATATCTTGTATGCACATGCATAACAAAAAAGAACATTAAAGAAAGCATTAACATAAGAAAATAATCTCTTCCAATTTGCATACTTGCAAAGTGTTATAGAATAGTATTTCCAAAGTGCTGAGGCTCTGTCTGCTTCTGGCACAAATCATTTTTGCAATTCAAGCTATTTGTCAGTTGCTATTGAAATATATTGTGTCAAATAATTCTTCTGTGAAAAGAAGCTCATTAAATATTTATATTCTTGTATCATAGGAGAGCTTATTTTATATTTGCTTTTAATTTAGTCATATATTCAAGTAGAATTTCCTATGACACTGATCTGAACAATTTTACCTTTATTTTTTTAATCAGTATAGATGGTGAGAAATGAGATCTACAAAAGCAATGTTCTTGCTCATAGAAAGACATCTTTTTCTTTTCTGAATCTCTCAATACCTTTAAATTTTTTCTGCTATGCAAATTCTTGAGGTTAAAATCTCATTTAAAGTTCACATTTGAGTTTAAAATGGCTCTGTTTGTGTACTGATTTAAATTTTATCAGACTGTGAAATAAAAAGAACACATAACCTTTACATCTAAAACAGATTACATAATATTTGTAATTAATAAGCATCACTCTATGGGTAAATGACATTCTGCATGACAATTTTATAGCATCATTAATATCAATGGTAAATGTCACTGCACCCAAATGTCAAAGTATTTTCTTTACCTTACGAATATTCTACTTATAAAAAATGGTATAGTACCTGTGAATTGATCATAAAATTATCCTGGGATTTGGAAACAATTCTCAGGCATATAATAAAGGAGTTAAATCATTACCTTAAATATATGGGGCCTCCCTGAATATTTTTTTAAATTGTTGAACATTTAGGTGAGCTTGTAATATCAATTTAAGATCAGTGAGGGTATTGTGATGCTTAAATATATGATTAGCCAGTCAAAAATAATATGACCTAACAATTTGCTGAGCATGGATTCAAGTCAAACTCCCATGCTATGACAATTGTAGCTAATAGTTTGGCTGAATGAGTGCTAAATTGGGGGGAAAAAAAGAAGTAAGCGATCTATATTTAGAACCTCATTGTCGAACGTTATTTCACTTCATTTTAATAACTGAAACTTGATTACTTGAACGTATGTCTCCTTGGATAATTTCTAGTACAGGCCATTTCTGTCATCCTTTGAAAATATTTCTGCTAGTAGAAAATATTAATGTTTTCCTTGCTCCTCTCTCCTCAATCCTGAGGATTGTGTTGCTTCTACCTAACAAACTCTATTTTGAAGGTTTTTAATGACACATTGACCTGTAATAGCACAAGAAATTTTATAGTATTTCTTATTTCTTTCTTCCTTCTTTTTTTTTTTTCATTCCTTCTGCCTGTCCCTCCATAGAATTTTTAAATTCTTAATGTGACTTAGGCACAGTACTAGCTATTAAGGATAAACAATTAAATGAGATAGTTTTGCTTTCATGAAGATTTAAGCTCCACCCTGTTCCTTGCCATGGTTTTTGGAAGATTCGCCATTCATATTAAAGTATCTTTCGTATTTTGGTTTCTAACTTTGATCAATCCAAGTCTAATCCCATCACTTATCAACTCAGACTCATTTAAATTTTTTCGTGCCCACTCTCTACATCCTGATTTAGAATCTAATATATTTGTAATGCTTCAAAGTTTACTTAGATACTTCTTTTCCATAACATGTTAGGAGAGTTTCAGCCCCTATATCCTGTAATGTTGTCTGTCAAAAACAGAAGCATATTTTATCAATATATATATACATGAATTAAAGAAATAATCATTAAGTGCCTAGTTTGCACAAGGAAAATATTTACTTTCAGTATTGAGTTCTTATTTACCATGAACTCCATATCCAGACTCACCGAAACTGTTTTTAAAATTCACTCTCTCTCTAGTCTATCATACTCAGTGATCTATCACAAAAACAAAGAACTGAGTTCTTATTCATAAGTGATTCTTGAATATTTATTATAATACTACATGAAAGCATGAAAGGAATCGGCAGTAGCAGGTCACTGACAGAGGATGGGGAATCTGTAGTATTAATAAGGGTAAAAGTACCTGATCCCAAACCAGGTGAAATGAGGACCAATGGAAGGCCCAAACTCCAACTGTATGATGATCACTTTTGTACCTAGCCCCGAAATGTACCACATCTTTAAAATAAAATAATAAAGATCCACTCTGTGGAGGGGAAGTTCACAGCTCTTCCCACCTGCACCTCCCACTTGATGTCAATTTGCAATTTTCCAGGAAACCATGCTCTTCATGTATTTTCTGCCGAGTTCTTCCTGTTATCTAGATCAAGACAAAATGACCTCATTGTTTTACACACTTATGATTCCCATGTCAAAGCTTCTGATTTATAGCTTATACAACAAGAATGTAAAAGAGGCTATGGAAAAACGTGAAAATATTTTTTTTAAGTAAATAATGTATATACTATAAATATGTATTCATGCACACACAGTGTATCTCTATGTAACAGAACATCTTGTTACCTATTTAATTAGCATTTCTGGAAATAAATCTATATTCTTTATAATATGCTAAGGATGATATTGCTATTATTATCCATTAAATTTATTAATGTGTCTAGAATGATTCAAATTATCCTAAAACATTTGAAAGTATTTGCATAAAGTCAAATACATAACTAACATCACATGTCAAAAAACCCAATATTTATTGTCTTTGTCTCATATATTTCATATTCATATAACGAAATAAATATAAAACCTAACAATGTATACATTGTAGTTACTTAAAGTCAACAGATGTTTCTACACAAAAATAACTGTCAGATTGACTTTCCGGCTCTGGAGTCTTAATTTGGTCATTGCTTATGTGGCGGTGATGATCACTAACAATTTAAAAGTACTTCCACATATATCATCTCTTTTCATGGCCAATAAACCCAATAAAGATTTTGTATTTGTACAAAAAAAAAAAAAAAGAGTCAATAACAGAGGCAACGTTATGATGATAGGAGGAACAATACATATTTCAACTGTAAAATGTTCCAGACCAATACACATTGGCTGTGACAGAGCACCAGAGTCCTGAATCATCTTTGCCTCTCATGTGAGTCTGTAGAACTTCCCAGACTGTGACAAAATAACTAGCGGATATTCATCAGAACCTCCATTTTTGGTGATAACTGTTCCTTATCACCTCTGAAAATCAGAAGTCTTCTTTCCTTTGTTCTGCAAATTAGATACAATAAACTACTCACAATGAAAATGAACAGAACATTTTCAAAGTATGTATTTCTACAAAAGAAAATACCATCATATTTAAAAGCATTAATGTTTATGTGTTACAAGTTAAAGTAGGCTTATTTTCTGTTCCACACATTTATAGTTATTTTTGTGTACAGTGAATTATTAAATTATTTTTACATGGCTATGATACAGAAATATTTTATATTTGACATATATTTTAAGATCCTACAACCAATCTTCTTGCAGTTCACAGTTCACCCTTTAGTTTGAGCAAGGACTGTCACCAGCAAAATTAAGCTAGCCTCTTCAGGAAGTCCCTGGTGGGCATAGGACCAAGACTCTACCCTGCTCTCTGTCTGACTCCTTTAGCTGGAAATCCAGCTAATGCTTTTCTTTACTATGAAAACAGTGAAGTTTTGAGAAACGCTAAAGTGATTTTAAAAGAATTAAAAGGAAGAAGCTGTATAAATCTTTTGGAGGTGAGGTAGCCGACAAGAGTGCTGAATATTAGTTCTTTAACTAGTAGAGGAAATGACTCTAAACTAATATGCTTGTGTTTACTAATGTCATAGTATAGCATTGTTCATATGAGATAATACATACAGTCTGAGAACCAAGCAACTGACTATTTCTAACTACTACCAAATAATAAAGAAATATAGAGGTTCATGAGTTGTAGAGTATCTGTGTATGATGATGGATTTTAAAAGCTTCTGAAAATATAACAAGTAATTGAATGTTAAGAACACAGAGCACTTTTTGAAGCGAGTTAAAACTTAAAAGTAGATTTACATTTTTAATGTTCTTTGGACATATTCTATCAACGGGATAGATAGGGTATATGTAGATTTTAACCAACCAATTGTTATTGAAGCAATCTGAACAAAGTGTACTTGCACTTTCTGCTCGAGAATAAAAACAAACTGAAAAAAAAGTGTTGCTCTCATTTTATAACAAGAAAACAGCTAAAATTCTGTAAGTTCACAATTTTCTTGAGCTTATCAGAGAGCTAAGGTTGCAGGGCAACCAGTTACTATGAAATTTAAGAAAAGACAGGCACTTGAAGACAGAAACAGGATATGGACATTTGGTCACTTTGGGCAGAAACAGCCAGACTTAGTTAAGTAAGGCAAGTTAAGCACAAATATCAGACCGATTGATGAAAACTGACAGTAGACTGGTGAAAGTGTATTGATTTTTGAAACATCTCTATAGAACAAAAGCCTTAAACTCTGAAGATTGAGAGTAAACAGAGCATTTGTACCCTATTGCATGCTTCACAAATTCCACAAGATTCCAAAGAAAGTTTCCTTCGTGGTGCCTGGGGTAATGAAACAGTAGCTAGTGGGGAAGAGACGTGAAATTATGTACAAACTCTTTACTCTCCACCCTTTTGGTTGAGAGATAATTCTCCATGAGTCTTTGTTTTCACACACTTTGTAAGCAGAGGCATGGTTAGCCTTTTGTTTTAGACTTTTTTCAAGAGTATTTGTATAGTGAGCAGCCTTGGAAGATAGACGAAGTTTCACCCTCAGGAACAAAAGGCAGATATATTTGCTGTCAGTATAAAAAAGAAAATATCTCCTCTGGAGCAAAGGTTAGGAAGGTTTGTATGTGGTCTCTTATAAGTTCCTAAATTCTGGACTTCTTACCTATGACATCTAGCTGTCCACTATGCTGTCCCCACTGGACTCAGGAGATAGGGAATACCTGGTTTCCATGTGAGCATCAAGTTCAGGCTGCTTGCTTCCTTTTGAATAAAATAGTCTTTTGCCTCTGACCCAGGATTCTTATGTCTGCTACCAGCATACATGAAGATGGGACAATCTAACATGTTAGCTCTAAGTAGGTGTAATTTCAGACACATCACATTTTTTGAAACATCTCTATAGAACAAAAGCCTTAATCTGTAGAGAAAAAGGAAACATACTTTGCTGCTCTTAGAATACTCATGAAAACTCACTGTAGCAGAGGAAAGCAAATGAGAGAAGTTTTTAGTCTTGAAGGAAGATCAGGAATACAGCTAGGCCCAGAACTTTATGTAGAAAGAGTCACTGAAAAGGCCACATCTTGGATACTATGGATCATAGTGCCATAAAACTGAGACTTAATAATAATAACAGAGAACTCCCTACCTCCACCATCAAGGTAAGAAGCATTAAATTACAAGCAAAAACTTAAAGCTGAAGATGTTTGAGGAAAAAAACTCTATGGTAAGTGGACTCCTATCCAAAATACACGATAAACTAGAGGAACTTGAAGTCTGTGCTGCAACTGAGGATACCGTAGCAGCAATAAACCAAAAACCCAGCTATTTTTCTTACTAGATTAAGTCCAACCCTCACACTGAAAGCCCTTATAGAGAAAAGACATGCTCATTTCCAGGGACAATACATATTTACCTTAGTCTTTTCTGTCCTACACAAAATGTCTAGGTTAAAAAGAAAAAAAAATACAAAGCATATTAAAAGGTGAGAAAACCCACTTCCATATGACAAAACAATGAACACAAGCCTAATGTACAAAACAAATTTTGATCTTCCAGGGAACTGTAAATAACTATGAATAATATGTTAAAGATTAAATGGAAAATATGGTCAGTGTGTAAAATAGATGGATAATTTTCACAAAGAGAAGAAAAGTAGAATAATAAATTCAACAGAAATTCTAAAAATTAAAAGGCAATGCTATAGTCAAGTATACTGTCAATGGGCTTCTTAGTATGCTTGACTACTTCTAAAGAAATAATTAGTCAAATTTTAAGATATGTCAGTAGATATTTACCAGGTTGAAACAAAACAAGGGAAAGAAATTTTTTAAAAAAACAAGTATCTTCAGGGCCATACCAAACAGCGTAACATATTCATATATGTAAGTGAAATTCCAGAATGATGAGATAGAATGTGGCAAAATAAATATTTAAAGTATAATGGTTAAAGATTTGCCTTAAATAAGCTCAGAGAATACCTAGAAAGATCAACAACAACAAAGTACATGCGTGTGTATCTATAGAAATTCATAAATCCAAAGGCTAACAAAAAATCTTAAAGGCACACAATAGAAAAATACACATTACAGACAAAGGTAATAATGACAAGCAAGCTTCTCATGATAGACCTTGCAAGTCACAAGATTGTGATATGTTGTCTTAAAGTGCCAAAAGAAAATAAAAACACTGTCAACCCAGAATATCCAGCAAAAATATATGAGAATGTAAGATTGTTTTCAACAAACAAATTCTGAGAAAATTTATTGTTAGCAAGTATATATTATAAAAACACATATAAAACACAACATAAAAGCAGGAAATTACTTAATCAACATGAAGAAATGAAGAGCACTAGAATGTAATAAATAAAAATACATTAATTTCAATTTAAATCAGTCTAAAAGGTAAGAATAAAGCAAAATTATTAACATTTACTGCAAGTTTATAACATTTGTGAAAGTAAAAATATATAACACTGATACAACAAAAAAAGAGCTACATATTGGGAATATTATGTTATAAAGTCTCTGTGTTGCATATCAACTGTTATAATTAAAGATTTATACTTTAAACTCTAGGACAACCATTAAAACATGTTTAAAAAGGTATAAATTACAAGTCTGTAGTGGAGGTAAAACTGAAGCTTGAAAAGTTCCCATTTTCCTTATGAAAAGGCATTACAAAATAAGATAAAATATATAAAGAACAGATGGAACAAATGAAAACAATAGCAAGTTGAACTTAATCCAACCATATAAATATGCAAGTTGAATTAGAGTAGTATAAATACACCGATTAAAATACAGTGTTGCCAGATTTGATTAAAAAAAAACAAAACAAAGCAAGAAGATCCATATACTTGCTGCCTTAAAGAAAGCTGATTTGAATGTAAAAAGAGGTAAAAATAAAAGGAAGGAGAAAGATATATCGTATCAAGTTTCACCAAAAGAAAACTGGATTATCTACGATAATATCAGAAAAAAGTAAACTTCAAAACAATGAAGACTAGCAAGGATGAAAAGTATTACATAATTAAATCAAAATTAAGTCTCTAAGACACAGCAATACTAAACAGATGTTTACCTAATAGGTGAGTTTCAAAATACATGCAGCAAAAACTGTTAGAACCAAAAGGTAAAATAGACCAATCCATGATTTTAGCTAGAGACTTTAACTCTTCTCTCAGTAATTGACTGACAAAGACAAAATAATTGTGTACATAGAAGAGGTAAACATTATCAAACAATATAATCTAATCGATATGTACAGAGAACTTCAAGCGATATTGTTACTTCAAGAACACATTGAACATTTTTTTAAAATAAGGACACACAAAACATACACTAAGATAGACCACATTTTTAAAAAAGACTTAAAAGACTAATGAATAAAAATCATAGGATATTCTCTTAAAAATAATATAATTAACATAGAAATCAGTAATAGACATCTATAACGTCCTAAAATATTTAAAAAGTTAACACTCCTTTAAATAACCCATGAATCAAAGAAAAAATATCCAGAAAAATTTTAAAATTGAACTAAATAAAAATATATCTGGCCCACAAATAACATCATTATTCAACATCCTTTGTTACAATATTGATCAGAAAAAAAAATCAAGTCTCTGCTTGAGCTACTATCTGTGAAGTCTGTATATTCTCAAGTCTGCCTTGGTTTTCTCTGGATAGTCTGGTTTCCTTTCACACCCCAAGATATGCTCATTAGGTGAGCTTTGGCATTTCTAAAGTGGGTGGTATGTGTGTGTATGTGTGTGCATGTGTTTGCATGCGTGCATGCCCTATGAGGGGTAACATCCTATTCTGGGTTGGTTCTTGCCTTGCACTCTGAGCTGCCAGGATTAGGACTTGGAAACCACTACCCTGAACTGTAGATTTTTATCTTACTTGTTTTTGTCAACCTATCTTAAATACAGACATGGCTCACATTTATTTGTGTTTAATATTAGAAGTGTTCAGGTCATTATTTAGAAGTATGGCGATGTGGCCCATTAAATGTTTTAAAATTCCGTAAAATAAAAAAATAAATAAATAAGAAGAAAAAATATGGTGGTGTTTTTGTGACCAGCAAACATACGCTACAGGAACTTACCTCTTGTTGATACAAATTAGCCTGTGGTAAAATTGGTTTCCTTATAAGTCATTTTGCTGAAAACCACAGTTTTAAAGAACTATTTAGGATGTTAAGTGAGGATTTGCTGTACACAATATCAAAATTTGTAAGGTATAGTTAAAACACTGTGTAGATGTAAATTTGTAGAATTAATGTTAAGATTAAAAAAGATAAAGAGTTCAAATCAGTGATGTAAACTTTCATCCTAAGGAACTAACAAAAAAAAAAAATTAAACACAAAGAAAAGCTGACTCAAGATTTGGGCATCAGTCAATTTTTCAAATTAACAGACTAAAGAAGAAAAATATGATCATCTCAAAAGATATTAAAATAAATTGGCAAAACTGAACATTCATTCATGATAAAAACTCTTAGTAAATTTAGAATAAAAGGAAGCCTACAGTTAATATCATACTTTATGGTAAAGATCAAAAGCTTATGAAATAAGATTGGAAGAATGATAATAAGGTCTTCCTTACCTCACCAATTCAACACTATATTGAAATTCCTAGTCAGTGCAACAAGGCAAGACAAACAAACAGCATAAAGACTTGGCATGAGAAACAAAAACAAACAATCAAACCCTACAAAACCTGTCTCTGTTCACAGACAGCATAAATATTAGAATAGCCCAGTGTTTATGTTAACAGAATCTATGCTGAGAGATTTTCCTAAGTGAAGTTGTCACTTAAAGAGTAGCATGTTCAATCATTTTTGTTATTTATTCCATGGTCTGAACTATGAGGTATGTTGCATTCAGAATCAAAAGAATCTACTGAGCACAAAGGAGAATCTGAAAATACACCTTTAAGAAAAACTTTTCTTCTAGAATCTAACTTTTTGGGCTCTATTAAAAATAGATTTGATTGTTAGCCCTATAATACGAGGTCCATAGAATCTCATAGGAATTCCTTCATAGACTCTTTGAAAAGATTGTGAGCTCTGATTGAAGCTTTTCTAGTACAAATTACTTAAAAAAAATTCTCCCTGTGTAATCCTTCTGAATACTGAGATCTGAAATATAATTACTTCCCAAGGATCGTCACAGTAGTGATGCCTCACTCTTGTGTGGAAACCTGGATAATCACACAAATCTGCTTTCTGTTTTTGCAAAAATAAGCAGTATATATGCACTGTTAAATCTCCATAGTCTCAAGGCAATAGTATAGTTAAAAAGAAGATTTCTGAGAGAACAGTAAAAAGAAAAGGTTTCATCATTTCAGTAGCTTTGATGACTCCTACGTTTCTGAGCATATCCAACTGCAGCCTCAGCAATACTTTGAATCTGTGTCCTCATAGTCCAGGCAGCCTCTCACAAATGAAATATTTCCAGTGATTAGAAACTTCCCTGACACTTTTTTCCATGCTTTGAGCTTTTTTTTTCCTTCAAAGATTTGACTTAAATATAATGAGCAAAATGGCTGTACAGTGTCAGCAATTGAAAGGTGTTATATAAAAGATGACTTTTCCTGTACGTCCATTGCAAAGGCATATTAGCAAGAGGACTTTAAAAATAGATCCACTTCACCTTTTGTTTGCTTAGATTTGATCCTATTACAATCAGAAGTTATTCCCTATAGAAAGCAAATTTTAAAATGTTACCAAGTCCTTATATTTGAAGTATTGAAAGTAATAATAATAAATTCATAAGACAGCTTGTGAATTAGTTCATGTATGTAGAGAAATACACCTAATTCAGAAGCACATACAGAGCACCAAGGATATATAAATCTTAATTTATTGTCTTTTAAGTCAACCTACTTCTTTTCACTTTTGAGTGCAAGGAGACAGATGAAAGGAGCCCTTCTGAGGATTTTATTTGGTCTTTTGTTCTGGGTTTTTTTTTTTTTTTTTAATTTACAGCGTATGGATGGTTATGATAGCTATCATTTGCTATTGTAATTAGTATTCAATTATATAGCTAGTGGATAATAAAAACAAGAAAGAAAGAAGTATTGCATTTTAATAATGTAAGAATGTACATAAGCAAATTTTTTAAAGTCCCATCCAAAGATACTTTTAAAAAATAAATTTCACTAACTTATTTAGGAAAACTGAGTCAAGGCTCCATACTCATTCATAACTTAATATGCACACATTCTAATTTAAATATATCCACAAAAACACATGTAATGAGTTTTCCTGATTTATTACACCAAAACTATAGTTTAGCCTCATCTCCCATGCTTATAATCCTCTTTGGTCATGCTCTTAGGACCTCACAGGCATCATTTTTGATCGTTTTTCCAACTTTATTTTGCTAGGGCTCAACTTAAAAGTTATTTTCTCAATGAAGCATTCCCTAACTTTCTGATTTAAACTATACAACTTCCTTTCTTCAGTTATTCCTTCTTATCATAGTTGATTATTACTTATTCATCTATTATCAAATACCAGTCTCTGTCTTTCTAGATTGTCTATCATCCTAAGATTATTGTGAGGGCAGTTAGCCATTTAATATCCAGAGGTTATAGAAATGTCTGGCACACATAAGTTGCTATCCTCAACGCTTGCTCATCCCCTAATCTTCCTCCTTTTAGGGAATTATATCAGAACAAAATATATGTTTCTTCTCTTTCTCTCTCACCCCTAGGCCAAACCATTGGCAAATCCTAACAGCTTTAAGTTAAAATATGTGCTATCTTGTAATATGCACTCTAAATTATATACATGCTCATCCAGTCCTTTATCATCTAGTGTTTGTATTACTTCAATAACCCACTAAATCATTTATATGCTTTCCCTCTAGTTCCCAATCCATAGAAACTTTTTTCAAGATCTAGATTGATTGTCTACATATATAAATATATATAATCATGTTATTCCTTTATCCAGATTTTTTCAATGTTCTTCTATCACATTTAGAACAAATATAACATTGCTCCAAAGTTAATAAAGCTCTCAATGGTCTGTTTCTTAACCTGGTTCACTACTACCACTCTTGCTTTTGCTTGCCCCTAATCATGCTCCTAAAACTGACCAAAGGACAGTATGTTGGGACCTACGCATTTATGGTCCCTTGCACTATGTATCACACTCAGGTGCTCATCTATGTTTCTGTTTAAATGTAGCATCATCAGAAAAGACTTACTTGACCATTCTCTCCCAAATAGTTCCTTTCACAATCATTTCCGTTAACTGCTTTTTTTTTCTTTAAATTTAGTACAATTTTATACTTATTAGCATTTGTGTATTTATTGTTTTATTGCTGTCTTTTTTTGACCAAAATATAAGCATTTAAGAAATTTTTTTTATAATTATTGCCAACTTTTAAGTAATTATTCAGTTCTCAACACATTAAGTAAAAAAAAGTCAACAAATATTTCAAATCTGAATGAATCAATGAATGAAATAATGAATGCATGAGTGGTAAGTTTAAACTGACGATGTGCAAGCAGACATTCTCTTTGGCAGCCAATAAGCTATACTCAAGGAATAAAACACTTCCTGGTTTTAATATACATTCTCCTGTATTAAATATGTATTATGCATCATATTTATTCATTCATATGTATTTATTCATTACATCCGCAATATTTTTAGTATATTAGTCCATACTTTTCTTTAATGATATCGTTTGCTTCATAAAAAGTTCCCAGATTTGTATGTACCATCATATTCTATCCAATTTTTTTTGCTTACTATTCAAGATCCTTTATAATCTGCTTCATTTTATTATCAACATCATTTGATGTAAACAATCTCTCATATCTTTTTGTATCATCCAGTACATTCAAAATTATGCTGACACTAAAATCCCACATCATAGTTTCTATCTTTTTTTTTTTAAGATGTGGGGTACAAGTCAGGATCGGGTACATAATTGGTCTAGACACAGGTTTCTAATACTATTCTTAAATAAAATCAATTGGAACTCTTTAGATAAATGGGTGATTCTAGGGTTGGGGCAGGGAATATATGCAATATACAATAATTCTAGAGCATTTTCTAATATCAGAAAGCAGGAAAGCGCACAATTTAGAAAGTCACAACAATGATAGGAGTATGGCAAAGGGGTACAGAGCTAACCAAAACACTCCCAATGCCCAAAGCTGGAACAAGTGGACATCAGATAAATATCCATAGGCCTGTACTGATTAAAACAAATGATTAAATAAATAAAGAGGATTGAAGAGACAAATCTTCTGTGTAAAATAAACACAAATAATTTATGTATCTTTTCATATGTTAAGCTGGAGCATACATCCTCACTCCTAAAGTGTGAGCTGTTCACAGGGACTTATTTCCTAAAAGTACAGTATACAAAGGGTCAAAAAACAGTAACTTTACAATGGGGAAAGCTGACAAATGCAACTTCAGCAGGTGATCAAGGTTTGCACTGACATAAATATGTCCTATTGCTAGCGTGTACACTTAATATAATGTTATGAGAACCACACTATACCTCTGTGGTCTTCTTCTCCAAAACCCATAACCACTGTCTTCATGAGAAAAACATCAGACAAACCAAAATGAAGGAATATTTTACAAAATAGTTGACCAGTACTCCTCAACTTGTCAAGGTAATCAAAAGAAAGGAACACCTGAGAATGGCTCAGAGGAGGCTAAAAAGACATAATGACTAAATGTAGTATAGTATCCTAGATAAGCCCTTGGAATGGTATAAAGAATATTAGATAAAAACTAAAGAGACCTAAATGTAGACTTAGTGAATTAAATATACCAATATGTGCTTTAATTGCAACAAACACAGATATTAGTTTCAGGAAAATTAGTATGGGTAGATAAGAACTATTCTATCTTCACAGCTTTTCTGGAAAAAATTTTTTTAAATAAATTAAAAATATGCTGACCTATACATACAACTGGTACCTGATTAATTGTTAGTGCTAGACTTGGATTCAGAGTCCATCATTTTATACATAAAGAAGCTGAGGTCAAAAGAACTCCCACGGTTACCTAGACCTTTTTACAACATTTTTCTTTTTTTTTTGAGTCTGAGTCTCACTCCATCACCCAGGCTGGAGTGCCGTGGCACACTCACAGCCTCCACAGCCTCAATCTACTGGACTCAGATGATCCTTCCTCCTCAACCTTCCAAGTAGCCGGAACTACAGGAGAGCACTACCACTCCTGGCTAATTATTTATTTATTTATTATAGATACTAGGTCTCACCAAGTTGTGCAGGCTGATCTCAAACCCCCAGACTCAGGTAATCCACTAGCCTCGGCCTTCCAAAATGCTGGGATTGCAGGCTGAGCCACCGAGCCCGGCCAATATTTTTAATTTTTAAGGATCTTTATGTCATGTAGACATTTTGTTTTGACTTGTATTTGTCCATGCAAATCCCAATGCTGTGCCCTAATGAAAGAATAATGATAGGTAACAGTACTGTATAATTGATATGGAGATTGAAAGTTTAAAAAATTAAACTTTTAATAGTTCAGACTTGGGAAAGTTAATCTATAATATACAACCCGAGTGGTATTCACGTATTGGCTATTAATCAAGTAATATGTATTCTTCAATTATATTCTTCTACAATAATATTACAAGAGTTGTTCATGTTTCTTATCACTATTTTTAAGTAGAAGGACTTAGTATCCTAGTTTGTTTTGGAAAACTTCATTATTTCTCAAACTATGCACATAAAAAAAAACTTACTTTATGAAATCCAATACCTGTATATTTTGCTGCTAAACTCATTTATGTCACTGGCTTGAGCCATTAGAAAATCGTTTTTGTCCTTTACAGCTTTGTATCAAATGTTGGATGAACTTTGACAATCGCCACCTGACCACAATGTAATACTTGTCTAGGGAAACAACTTGCAGCATTTGTCTAGGAAACAACTTGTTCCCCCCAACCCTTTTAGGGAATTTCTCTGTTTTCTTGTATTGGAAGGAGAGGAGCATTCTGACTAGATTGTACTGATTCATAACAAAGCCAGCTGGTTTGGGTCATTAGTTTATGTGCCAGGCAACAGTTTCACATTGGCCTGCAAGGAAGAGTCTTTTTTTAACCTCTGAGTGCCAAATCTCTTTAATAATTTATCCTTCTCTAGTCATCATCATTGCTTTAACACTGCAGAGATGCCACTGTCATAAACCTTCAATTTTATGTCATGCTTTTAAAATTTGGATCTAAATAGTAATTATTAACCTTATTAATGCAAAAATAAATATAACTAATTTCAGGAGATAATATCTCTAAAAGTTTTTGCAGCTAATTCTATTCTTCTGAAAAAGTTTCCATTATGTAAAGCCTATAATTTTTTATATAGATTTAACTTAACATCCATTTATAAAATAATTGAAGACAAAACACATTTTTTAGTTATAATCATAAGACTCATATGAACACTGCTATTATCTCAGAGATTTTTCTAAATTGATTTATGCATATGTTGTCTATAGGAAGCTGACCTATGTGGAATTAAAAGTCCATTAATTTACAAGATTGGAAAGTTTACTGTTCATTCACATATCAAGAGCTTCTTTTAAAAAAAGGCTTTGAAATTGGCACAATAATTTACAAAACTTGGCAAACAATGTATTAATGTTTGGCAGGGTACCAAATTACATCTCAACCTCCATGCCAGGATGTTAATGCTTTTGTGCTCGTAGTGATCTCTTTTAATTTGTCATAATGGCAGGAACAAATCTGTTAGCATCTGATGGTTCTCTAATAAGTAATAGATAACAGTGTTCTGACTTAATTCCATCTGCTAAACCACTGATAGTGACTCATTCCTTTCAACCAGTTCATTATTTTGCCAATGTTATGTTATGATGTTTTGTTTTGCAGTAACACTCACATCACAGCATCATTTTAGGTAACTGAATTTTTTAATATTTATTGCATTATAGTTATCTGGCTAGCCCCCTGGTTTATACCTAATTTCCTCACTGATTTAAGTTTTAATTTTCAAAGGCATTTAATGTACCAAAGAATTCCTCACTGATCAAATACCTTTCAATGGCTTTACTTCTATTATTAGATATTCTATTAACAAGTTAAATAGTTATAATGGAAGACTTGGTACACTTATACTTCTTTTAGGATTAATCTTTATGCATGAGCAATAAAGTGCATGGTAATTATTTTTAAAATATTAAATTATTTATTTATTCTTGTAGTCATTCATCACCACTATCTTTGCTTCGGTGGTGCTTTTGAGTTGACAACTTTCAATAACATTTTAGTTATTTGGTCCCCACAATGCTTTCATAGCCAAATTACAAGGCCGGAACTGGGCCTCAGACTATTGAATCCCAGTCTTTTTACTATATGTTGCCTCTTTCAGAAAAATTCTTGAAATATATTTTATATATCACTTCTATATTTAGGATATATCTGGGGGAGATTGGTCAACTAAAATAAGTTGAGTCAGAAAACACCTTATATGTTTTTTCCTTATGAGATGTGATATCAGAGCCATTATGACTGCCTGCTTTGACCCAAAAGTTTGCTCACTAACTTCATGCAGCTGGAATTTTATAGATATGTGGACATACTTACATTTATACCATATCTACAAGGCATAAAATGCATTAAGTATTATAACCCAGCAAATACAAATTCTTGCTAATATGCAAACTAATGGCTGAGCAACCTAAATACACATCAGAAGACATGCAGAATTTTAAAAAACATGCACATGGCCAATTCTAGACCTGTGTAGTTAAACATTTGAGGAAGAATGAGGCAACTGGATAGAGGTATAAATAGTGTCAAAGCAAAAACTGCACCTAAGTTAAAGAAGTATGAAATACTCAATTCAAGATTATTGCAAGTGGGGAGAGAGACTGAACTCAGCATCACTGAAACAAAGGGCAGGAAACTTTTAAAGAGCTGAAGTGGGAGAATAATAAACCACCTGTGTTTGCTATGTGTTTTTACACACAGAAAAAGTAAATTGTCCCACATATTCATGACAAAATGTAGTTTTACAACTTTGGAGCAAGACACTCACCAAGTTAGGCTCCTATTCTCCCAAAGAATTTAGAGAACAGGGGCACTATCTTCCTGGAAGTTACATTTCAAAAAAATGGGGCAACCTTCCCACTGTGGGAGCTTTTCTGTCCTCAATAAATCTTGCTTTCTCAAACAAAACAAAACAAAACAAAACAAAAACAAAAAACAAAGCAATGGCTCCTAGGTCCTTGAGAAAGATATTCTTGGGCTGTAAATCTGTTGAGAGGTATTTTATTTCATTTTTTTATTTTTTTCTGTTCTGAGTTTCTATTTCTTCCCAATTCCAAGTTGGTGGGTTGTATTTTTCCAAGAATGTATCTATTTCCTCTGAATTGTCTAGTTTGTTTGCATGAAAGGTATTTTAAAAATTTTGCATCTCAAAGGGACAATGCAATAATTTACAATTACAAGCTTTCTAAACATGCTCTATGAAAAGAAAGATCAGAGGCCTGTACTCAGGAAGAAGACTCTTAAAGTTTAGTCAAGCTAATGAATAGAGCAATGGACAGATATGCAGATATATTAAGACTCAGTTAATTCTGACCTGTAGCAAAATTGAGGACCTCTGCTCTAGAGCAACTTCATCCAATAGCTCCTAAGAATAGATTTAAATTCTTCAGGGAAGAGAAATAGTGGGCAGATTAAGTTTGGGGAAGGGACAAAAAAAAAAACAAAAAAAACAAAAAAAAAAAACTTAGTGCATTAATAGGCAAATCTGATCTTTTGTTAAAGGTGGAATGTCTTCAGGGAAACAAGAAATGATATTTTGCTGCCATCAAACACCTCCAAATTCAACTTTCTAAGGTCCTGAAATCCCATATGGATTTTCTTCTCTTTCTTCTTTCCAGGCCCCCTCTAATCTTGTGAAATCCTAAATTCTCTTTAAGAAGAGAGCAATATCAGGTCCTAACAGTCATTTATTTCCTCCTTTGAGTGAATTGACTAGATTTCTTGAGAAGAGGATGTGAGGAAGTAAATATAGGGTGAGAATATGTTTTGCCAGGTGAGCAAGACAGAACACATTGGAATGAGGAATAGATTGCTTAAAGGTGAGACTAAGAACTTTCATAGACATATTTTATATTTGGCAAATATTGGGGTTGGGTGTTTGTACTGGTTGTGATGATATTACCTCAGAGCAACTGCATGTGGTATGGTTTCCCAGAGGTGGTTTTTCATCCTGAAACTCTTTGCCACAGTCACTGTGAAAGAAGTCCTTTATCAAAGTCCTTCATCACGGTCTCCATTTGCTCTTTATTATTCCTATAATTCATTGACTGGATTTGTGATCTGATCAATTATTTCAATCATCCACCCATTTAGTACCTTCTGGGGCTTAAGGATGCAATGACAAACAAAGCAAAGTCCCTGCTTTTTCTGGTTTCCTTGGGAAAACACATTCAGAAATGCACAATTATTGCCACAATGTGATCATACAATTGCAGACAAAATTGCAGACAACAAAATCCAGGAAGTAGGATTTTATTTTTCATTTAAACATTTGTTTTATTAAAAATTCAAACTGGCATCAACCTTCACTTAGAAGTAAAGGGATATAGAATATTGGAATTAGAAGAAAAAAAAATGGACAGATCAAATGAAGAAATAAATGCCTTGTGTTCCTAGGAAATGCAGAGTAGTTCATTTTGGCAGAATGTTTGCCTTATAGTGTTTTTATTAGAATATAATTAAACCTTAGATATGGATTCCCTGTGCTTGCCCCCTTCTCCTAGCAACCCTAGGAGGGAAGCACTGTTATCATTACAGTTCACAGATGAGTACCAGGTTCAGAGAGGTTAAGTTGCTTGCCCAACAATACTCAGCAAGTGAGGAAAGAGATTCAACTCAGGCATTTGGACTCCAGAGTCCTTGATTTTGAAAACTACAGTCCCAGTGGGGAGAAGGAAGATGGCAGCAGCGTCAGTCAGACTATGTGAGTCCCAGTGTGAATGAGTGAATGTATGGAAAATTTTGCATATATGTCTGTAAGTAAGTGGGTGTGTGAGTGGCTGACCAAATGGAGACTCAGGAATAAGTGACCAGGGCTCTCCTGTTGAATTGGCTAGTGCTGCAGCTGATGTGCTTGAGCCCTAGCACTTCCCAGGGTGCAGAAGAAGAGCTTCATTTTTTTAAAAATCAGAAAGATTTTTTCTTAAAATCCAGGAAGAAGTGTCCAAGAGTGACTGCCAGCTCCAGGTTCTGCCTCACCACTGCAGCACCTGACCGAACACTGGTAGTAAGGTCTGCAGAGGGAGCACAGTGAAGGAGCCAGAAGCAGAGCTCCATTGGAAAAGGCAAACCAGGCACCCTGCCACCATCTTGAAAACTGGGCAGAAAAATACTCTTGCTTGCTCAGCAAAGAGCAACAGACCTGCTCTCCGACTGGCAGATTAACTACTCATGGACTGATCATGACCCAGAGGGAATATCCTGAAAGCACAAACTCCAGAGCGACAGGGTGAGTGCTGAGTCTCAGGTGCCATACCTCCTACCTTGGCTCAGCCATGGGACAAGAATTTGACCAGAAAAGGACAAGGAAGACCCCTTAAGAGATCAGTGGTGAGTCTGGGGCAGACCCAAGTCCCTCCTCCCCAGAAATCATCTGAAAGTCATGCCCTCATGACTAGGGTGCAACTGAGAGGGAAGAACCCAGGCTGAGCCTAGACATCAGTCATGATAGGAGGACTCTATTTCAGGATAAGCCTGACTGGGATTCTCACCCTCTGCCAGTGCCACCTCCTTCCACTGGAGGGGATCCACCTGACCATATGAGAGTGGGAGGGGAGGACTTAAGCCCCACCCACCTGCAACACCTCCTCCTACTTTCCCAGGCCAGACACTGGAGAGATTATGAATGAGTCCACAGCTCTGCAAGAGATAGCAGAGGTGCTTACCTGTGAGCAGCTGAGAAGAATAATTACAGAACCTGCAACCAGAGGGCAGGTTGCTTTTGTTTTTTGTTTGTTTTTTTCTTTAGCTTTTTTTTCCTTTGTGTATGAATGTGGGTTCAATCTGCATTCTCCCCACTTCTTTTTTCTTTTTCTTTCTTTTTTTTTTTTTTGAGTTGGCGTCTCACTCTGTCACCCAGACTGGAGTGCAGTGGCTGCTCCCGACCACCGCAGCCTTGAGCTGCTGGGCTCCGGCGATCCTTCCGCCTCAGCCTTCCGAGTAGCCGGAACTACAGGTGCGCGCTACCACGCCCGGCTGATTTTT
>CAUYQG010008129.1:0-17772 GCA_963574415.1 Tarsius wallacei | reverse complement strand
TAACATATCAAACGTGGACTAAGAATTTATATAACATATCAAACGTGAGCTAAGAGGGGGCGTATAGAATACAGTGCAGCAGACGTGAGGTAGGGGTTCACAGCAAATATAGTTTTCTAAGTTTTCTTGGGTATTTCAGTAGGAGGCCAAGTCTGTGCTGCTTTAAGCCACTGCGTTGATGAGAATGCATTACAGCAGCAACAGGGAGCCAGTCCAGGGGGAGGGTCTGTAAACAAAACACATACCTTGGAGGCCAGGCTGTGCCCCTCGTGGCTTTCTCTCTGTGTTTTATTTCAAAAATATATGCAGATTATCATTCCCACCTCATACAACTATGTTAGTTTTGTTAAGGTCAAAATCATTTAAAAATGATTTACCAGATGTGTTAATTTTTTATTTTCACCAAACGGTCAAGTGAAAGTCATGCTATAGCACATGTGTACTGCTGGGCTGTGGGTTCCTCTGAGAACCCTGGGATGGTGTACGATGTGAACCCCCAAACATCCCAGAACCCGACTCCCCAGTTCTCCAGCCCTCTGTCCTTCTGAGCCTCACCTTTCCTACCTGTAAAATGGATTAATAGTAATGTCAGTCTTATAAAGTTATTGTGAGGACCAACAATTATCTGTAAAAAGTGTTTGGCACATCAAATAGGACATGCCATGCAGTCAGCACTGCTCTTTTTTTTTTTTTGCATTTTAAAAAAATAGAGATTTATTCTTCATATTGAGTGGTCTGAAGAGGTAGCTACTAGGCTGGGCTCGGTGGCTCAACCTGTAACCCAGCATTTTGGGAGGCTGAGGTGAGTGGATTGCCTGAACCCACAAGTTCGAGACCAGCCCGGCCAACTTGGCAAGATCTCATCTCTACAGTAAATTGAAAAATTAGCTGGGCGTGGTAGCGCACGCCTGCAGTTCCGGCTACTTGGAAGGCTGAGGCGGAAGGATCGTGGGAGCCCAGCGGGTTGACACTGGGTGGGCTTGAGTGTGCCACTGCACTCCAACTCAAAATGAATGAATGAATGAATGAATGAATAAATAAATAAATAAATAAATAAATAAATAAATAAATAAATAAAAGAGGTAGCTACTAGCTTTGATTCAGCTGCGTAATGATGTCTCCAGGAACTCGGCCCTCGGCCCTCCAGAGCTTTCTTTTTGTTTTTTGCTTTTTTTTAAGTCCGAGTCTCGTCCTGTTGCCCAGCCTGGAATGCAGTGGCACTATCACAGCTCACTACAGCCTTAACTGCCTGGGCTCAGGTGATCCTTCTGTTGAGTCCTGTTCTAACATTAATACATTCGACACATTAACACTTTTCATCCTTGCAATGGTCGGACAGGGTAGGGATTATTATTTATCATCATTCTGCAGTTGAAGAAACTGAGTGAGGCCCAGAGAAATTAAGGCATATGTCCAAATGCACACTGATGGTGAGTGGTAGAGCCAGGATTTGAACCCAAATTAGTTTGGCTCTCTGGTAGGGATTTTCAATCTCAGGGCTACTGACATGTTGCTGGATAACTCTGTGTTGTGGGGGGCTGTCCTGTGCATTGTGGGATGTTTGAAAGCATCCCTGGCTTTTAGCTAGTAGAGGCCGTAGCAGCCTCCCTCAGTTATGACAACCCAAAATTTCTCCAGATACGGCCCATATGTCCCCTGGAATACAATCGTCCCTAGTTGAGAATCCTTGTAGGTTTTGAGACCCGATTACCGGGCAGTATCATCTACCCAGTAGTAGCTTTATAAGTGAAGTCTTCATTACATGCTGGGTCCCACCTTTTACAAAACCTTCGAGGCTGTGATAGGTAAGTGTCTGTTGGTGTTCCCATCTCTTGGCCTACTCAAGCTCCAGTGGAACTGGTGTGTGAGGATGTGAACGCTTTTTGTTGGCCCTGGTTGCTGAAAATGCTGCAGCAGGCTGAGGGAGGAACTGAGTAGACAGCAGAAGGCACAGAGCCTGGTGCACATCAGCACTTCATACATCTTCCAAAAGGGTGATTCACGTAGGTCACATGTGGCCTTTTGGGGGGTTGTCTGAACAAGTAACAGACCTCTGCCAAAGTCTTCCCGAGCAGAGCTGCCTTGTCACTTCTGTGCCTGGAGGGGCAAAGAGAGTCAAGAGTTCAGGATATCTGGGGAAGAGAGAAAGAGGAAGAACAAATGAATGACACACTACCTGTTAACTAAGTATTTCTCTGCAACACATTGAGATCGAGTTTTATTTCTTAAAACAAGTCTGTTAACTTGTATGGTCGGCTTGGGGTAGGGCAACGGGTTGGAAGGATTCACTAAAACAGTCAAAATCTCTGGTTCGACTGCATGTAGGAAAGGCTGTATTCCTCTCCAAGCAGTTGTACCAAAAATATGAATTGTCAGCCACACAGAGATGTCGACGGGGCTTTGACAATTCCCAAGATCAAAATCCTGCTTAGAATGCATGTTCTAACAGGGTCCCCCTTCACGTAGCCTTCTCTATTGTTCCTGAAGCCGGGTCTTGTGTCCTGGCTGGGGTGGAATGGAGAAACTTGATGTGGGCTTGCATAAGTCTTCGTACTATCTGCAGCTCACCTGCCTTTGGCCACACCCATGAGTACTCCGTGCTCCTGCATGCCTGGTTTGTAGAGAGCACATCTTATCTTGATGATTCCATTCTTCTCTATGCTCAGCATGCGGAACACTGTTTTGGGACAGGATAGGTGCTCAGGAGATGTTTAAACACAATAGTGGGTTGGTAAAAGGTGCAAAGTTCTAGGTTCAGGACTGTATTCATTTCTGACAGCTGCTGTCAAAAATGACCACAAACACGGTGGCTGAAAACAGCACACACTTTCATTCTCTTATAGTCCCAGAGGGTAGAAGTCTGAAATCAGGTTCTGTGCACTGAAATCAAGGTGTCAGCAAAGCTATGCTCCCTCTGGAGGCTCTAAGGGAGCTTCTGATTTTTTTGCCTTCGCCAGTTTTTTGAACTGCGTTCCTTGGCTTGTAGCCCCCTCTCTCCGTCTTCAAAGCCATACCGTAGCATCTTCGGTGGTCATATTGCCTTCTTCTTCTCTGTCAAATCTCCCTCTGCTTCCCTCCTGTCATTTTTGTGATTACATTTATTCACCCCTCCCAAATATCCAAGACAATTTCCCCATTTCAAGCTTCTTAATGTAATCACATCTGCAACATCTCTGCTGCCTTATGAAATAACATTTACAAATTCCAGGGATTAGGACCCGCATATCATTGGGGCTACAGTCTAGCTGACCAGAGGGGCTGTTATGACCAACTCACCAGAGGGGCATGGCAAGATTGTGTCCACAATTTAATAGGGTGAGCTTGGTGGGCAGGCCAGGCAAATGCTGAACCTCAGTTTCCTCATTTCACAGGTAGGATGTTTGGGCTACGTGTTCTCCTAGCTTTAACATCTGGCTTTCTTCATGTGAGTTCCACATGATGAGAGTAAGTTGGACTGGAAAAATATGGAGTTGGAGTTAGGCAGATGGAATCTGAGTTTCAACATTCTTTCCTGACAAAAGGAATAATACATTCTCTCTCTCTCTTTCTCTCTCATATCTCTGTATGTATGTATGTATGTAGTATCTCTATCCATCCACCCATATCTACTTGCTTATCTACTGTAAAATAACATACATCTATCTGTCTGAAATAATATATTTACAATACACCTTCTTCCTTCCTCTCTCCTTTCTGGGTCTTACTTTTCCTCATCTGTAAAATGGGAGTGGGCTAAGGTCCTCTCCTTGATGGGGTCCACTGCTTCTTGGTGGGCAGGAGTCACTCCAGCTTGGTTGATGATAATCTGCCTTTTGCCTGTTTGAGGGACCCGTGTCCCTGTGCAGGTGAGACAGGGCTTCCCCAAGCTTCCCCTCAGCTGCTCTTCCATGGGGGTGGGTTATGAGTTGGAGCGCTGCAGACGCCTTCACAGGCTACACCTGTAGCTCCAACCTCATGCCTCAGCCTGTTTTTCCACCACAAGAGTTTCTTAGGGGTTAGTTCCTTCCACGCCACGTTTATTATTTTGTGTTCTGTGCGTTTTAAAAAAGTTATTATTTTAAAGATGGGGGGTGCAATTCAGGGTTAGGTATACAAATGTTCATTATGCAGGTACCCTTGTAGGTGAGGTGTGCCCGCCTTGTAGTTTCCCACTACTGTCAATCCTTTCCTTATAGTCTTATGATAATTGTTCAAGATCCACTTATGAGTAAGAACATTTGGTACTCAGTTCTTTGTTCCTGTGATAAATCACTCAGTATTATGGACTCTAAGTCCATCCGAGTTGTTTCGAAGTTCATCATTTTGTCCTTTGTGGCTGTGTAATAGTCCATCATGTTTATGTACCACATTTTAAAAATCCAGTCCTCTTTTGATGGGCAACACGGTTGGCTCCATGTTTTTGCTATTGTGAACAGTGCTGCAATAAACATGCACGTGAAGGTATATTTTTCATAGAGTGATTTGCATTCTTCTGGGTATGTTCCCAGCAGGGGGATTGTGGGGTCCTATGGAAGGTCAGTTTTTAGATCTTTTAGGAATTGCTGTGTTGTTTTGTGTCTTGTCCATGTAAGACATACAACCATCTCTAGTACCACACCTGGCCCTCTGGTTCTGCCCAGCTCTTGGTGACCTCCATCCTTTCTATCCCTGCCACTTGGTCCATGTCACCTTCCACCTGAACTCTGACTCCAGTTTTCTAACTTTACTGCTCCTAGGTTCACCATAGCCATGGCTCATGCCCCCAAAGAGGAGCTTTGGGCATCTTACTGTCCACTCTTAAAGCTTTGGTGTCAACATTATTTTCAGGGAAAAGTCTAAACCCTCAGCCAGAATCACCTTAATCTACTCCCCACCACCATCTGGCTCTTTCTGTCTCCCACACTGTCTTCATCAGGTGAATTAGATCATTTGATTTTTCTCCCACATGTCTGACTTCTTCCTCCCACTTCCCTTGTGCAAAGAGTGGTTGATTTACTTCCTAGAGTGCTTTTTTTTGTTTTGAGTTGGGGTCTCACTCTGTTGCCCAGGCTGTAGTGCAGTGGCACAATCACAGCTCATCACAGCCTTGACCACCTGGGCTCAGATGATCCTTCCACCTCAGCCTCCTAGGTAGCTGGGACTATAGGTGTGCACCACTAGATCCAGCTAATTTTTTATAGAGATGAGATCTCTCTATGTTGCCCAGGCTGGTCTCGAACTCCTGGGTGCAAGTGATCCTTCTGCCTTGGCCTCCCAAAATGTTGGGATTACAAACATGGGCCACCGTGCCCAGCCCCTCTCAGGGATCAAGTAAGAAAACTCTTAAGAAGAAGTACGAGTGCATAATATGTCATTGCTAGTCCTGCTTTGCCTTTAGGTCCTTTGAGTTTTAAGTGTCAGGTGCTCCAAGGGGCCTTTCCCGTGTTTCAGGTTTGAAGCAATGGCTGTCTCTGTCTCCCATGCTCTCGGTATCTTCTGTGCCATGTGACAGACAGAATGGCCTCGCTCACCGCTGTGACTTTATTCCTCTTCTCTATCCTTGCCGTAGCGGCTTTCACACTCCTTCCCCCAGTGCCTAGAAAGTGTGGTTTGAAAGAGCAAACCTGACATATGAACGGTGGAATATTATGCAGCCATAAAGAAGAACAAAACTGTGAACTTCACAGCAACTTGGATGGATTTAGAGACTATGATACTGAGTGATCTATCACAGAAACAAAGAACCGAGTATCACATGTTCTCACTCATAAGTGGACCTTGGACAACTGTCATAATACTACAAGAAAGGGATTGGCAGTAATGAGAATCTGCCTGGCTGGGTGGGGGTGGGGGGGTGGGGGGTGGTGGTGCAGGGGGCACACCTTATCAACAAGGGTACTTGCATAATGAACATTTGTATACCTAACCCTGAATTGTACCGCACACAATTAAAATAAAAAATTAAAGCAGCAGAAAAAAAAAAAAGAAAAGAAAAGAAAAGAAAAAGAAAAGAAAGATCACTGCAGATCAGGAGAGGAGGAAGCTGAAGCCGCACTGCCTCTGTCAAATGTACTTTCTTTCCTTATTTTTCTTCCCTTGTTTGTTGCACCTTGGAAGGTGTTTCCTCTAATCGGAAGTGACAATTTAATCATTTGGGTTTTTAAAATTTATATTTCACCACACAGCCAACCGCACGCAATGAGCAGGCGGCCGGCATTATGGCGTGGTCCTTTCCCTCCTTGTCTTTGCATCGGAAGATTGGGGTGGAGCTGCGAGATGGCTGGTCTTGTGGGTGGCAGGAGGGCTGAAAATCACTGCAGGGGACAGGAGCATCCCTGGGAGAAAGAAGACAGGTAGGTGCAGGCATGGAGTGGGGGTGCGCGGGAAAACTGACAGTTCTCCTGGCCCTGGAAGTTAGACTGTACCTTTCATCGTCCAGGGTCCCTCCTACTTCTTAGAATGGATTTTCTTTTCTTTTCTTTCCTTTTCCTTCCGTCCTCCCTTCCTCCCTCCCCTTTTCCTTCCTTCTTTCCTTTCTTTCTTTCGTTCTTTCTTTTTGAGTCGATCTCACTCTGTCACCTAGGCTGGAGTGCAGTGGCATAATCCAGCTCGTCGCAGCCTCGACCTCCTGGGCTCAGGTGATCCTTCCACCTCAGCTTCCCAAATAGCTGGAACTACAGGTGCACCACCACTCCCAGCTAATTTTTATTTTTTTGTAAAACTGAGGTCTTGCTCTGTTGCCTAGGCTGATCTCAAACTCTTGGGATCAAGTGATCCTCTTGCTTTGACCTCCCAAAATGGAGGGAACCACCACACCTGGCCTAAAATGAATTTTCTGCATGGTTATTTACTCTTGTCTCTTGAAATCCTTTGAAACTTTGAGCTCCTTCAGTGGAAAAGATGATACTTCAGATTGTTACACCAAACATCATAATTGTTGATGGTATCAAAGTCCCATTATCCAACATAAGAACTGGCAGAGACTATAGAAGAGATGTCCAGTATCTAACTTGAGCCATCACACAGCTGTGAGAGGTGAGACTCAGAGAGGCTCAGGGAGCTGCTGAGGGGAACCCCCCCTCCTGAGCCCCAGTCCATGAGTCTCCTGGTCCTTCAGGTGTTCATAACTGGTACTGGTTAAAAGACCAGCAAAGACATCCATTTTCTGTGCTGGGGGATAGTCACAACACCTCTTCTCACTGCAAACTGATCACATGCACTGCGTCACCTCCAGATGCAATGTGAATTCCTGGCCACATAAATCCTCTTACCCTGCTTTCTGATCCCTGCTGACCTTTCTAGCTTCAACTCAGTTCTCTCCTCTTTTTGCAGTTTTCTCTAGACTTGCATTCCCAAGGAAGCCTCTGAGGAATATTACTCTCCAGAAAAGAGCTTAAGCCAAAATAAGTTTAAGAGATACTGTACATCTTGAAATCCTAAGACATTTTCATTGCATATTAGCCTATGCAGGGCTCTGAGAAGTCCTGCACTACAGACATGGTTTAAACTGTGTTTGAACTAATGTTTCTCAAATTGATTTGATCACAAAACTCCCCCCCCCCTTTTTTTATATACCGCTTATTTTTGTTGACTTGATACAATGTGACAGAAACCATTGCCTCAATGGCTAAATGATAACAAAGAAACAATGCTCTAAATGTTTCTCTTTCACTTTTCTGGCCCTTGTCTGGGTTGCTGCTCCTGTCTTTCTCATGCCCTTCAAAACTCATCTTGAAAGTCATGCCCTCTGAGAAACCTTGGGCCACCGTTCCCCCATAGACTCAGGTGCTTTTCCTGTGCTTTGGAAGCTTCTGCATTCTGATAATCTCTTTACTGATTTAACTTACCAGTTGTCTTCAATGGGGAGAGGAACTGTGTCTTGCGCGTTCATTCATCCATTGAGTCATCCCATAAACACACATTGAGCCTGCTATATTTGAGTCTCATACTGTTCAAGGCACTGAGAATACTGGGGGAGCAAAGTCCTTACCCTTATTGAAATCACATTCAAGAGGACAGGGTCAAAGTACAAACGTAAGATGAATATATAATGTTGGGTTGTGCTAAATGCCAAGGTACAAGCAGGGTAAAGACACTGAGAGTGACAGAGGATGTCCTTTAAGATAGGGTTTCAGGAAAGCTGCTTCAGCTAGGATGGGCTAGGTTATGCTGCAGAGACAACAGCCCCCGCATCTTAATGCATTATAACAACAAAGCCTCATTTCTCATTCATGTGACATGCCCACCAAGGGTCAGCTAGGACTTCTGTTCCACACTCCCTCATCGGGGGACCGTGTGGAGCATGGCTGGTTGTCATGGGGGTGGAGGAGTATGGCCAGTCATGCAATGACTCTTAAGGGCTTCAGTTCACATTTTATTTATTTATTTATTTATTAACTTATTGAGTTTGTTTGTCTGAGTTGGGGTCTCACTCTGTCGCCCAGGCTGAAGTGCCGTGGCCCAATCACAGCTCAATGCAGCTTTGAACTCCTGGGCTCAGATGATCCTTCTGCCTTAGCCTCCGCAGTAGCTGGGACATGTGCTACCATGTCTGGCTAATTTTTTGATCTTTTTGTAAAGATATGGTCTCACTCTGTTGCCCAGGCTGGTCTTGAACTCCCGGGCTCAAGCAATCCTCCTTGGCCTCCCAACATGCTGGAATGACAAGTGTGAGCCATTGTGCCCAGTCTACAGTTCACATTCAATTGGCCACAGCTAACTCAAGGGGACAGGAAAGGGTTCTCCTGCCATGTGCCTGGAACAAGAGGGGAGCTGGATTCTTGGGTGGGAAGCATTAACAGGTGCACAGAAACCCCCTTGTAACAAAACATGAGGACTTTTGAGCAGAGAGAAGGGCAGTCACGTGGATATGGGGAAGGGGTATTACAGGTAGAGAAAACAGTACCTGTTAGTACCCTGATGACCCTCCAGCACTCAGCAGGGGGTTTGGCATGGAGTAGGTGCCCAGGCAATGTTTATTGAATGAATATCTTGAATTCCAGGACATTTTGCATTAGTGAGATCTTTCCATTCCAGTTGCCCAAACGGCATGTATAGGTGAGTGCACATTTATAGGAATGGAACATTCTAGCCAGCCCAAACAAAGATTTTTTTGATACTGGAGTCTCGTTTAAAGGACTTAGAGTCAGTGTACTGAAATTATCTCTGGCTACATAATTTATTTTGACTTGTCCTCTAACTGAGGCCAAGGATCTTATGTTCCAGCACAAGAAGCATGCAAAATCACCCTAACTATATAAGGTTTATGAAAATGTTTATAAAATGCATATGAAAAGGAAAACTAGTGTTTGTCCATATGTATACCTGGTAGATTCATCATCATTGTCCAGCTTCCATGCTAATTCCATTACAGTGTCATACAGAATATTTTCACCACCCCCCAAAATTCTCTGTGTTCTGACTATACTTTCTTCCCTGACTCCCTAACCCCTGGAAACCACTGTCTCCATCATTTCGCCTTTTCTAGAATGTCATAGAGTGGGGATCATATAGTGTTTAGCCTTTTCAGCTTGGCTTCTTTTACTTATTAACCTGCAGTGAAGGCTCTTCAATGTCTTTTTGTGGCTTGAGAGCTCCTTTCTTTTTGTCTGAATGTGCTGTCTTTCAAGGTGTGACCATCGGGAGTTCTGATATCAGCATCACTGCCTATCAAGATGATGAAATGGGTTTATTTAACTAGAGGAAAAGTGAGCTTACCTGATAAAGGTAAAGGTGAACTGAACACAGATCCAGGAAAAGTGATTAAGCTAGAGAGCAGTTAGCTGAGTCACGGGGGAATGAGTGGAGTCAGAGCGAGTGATGGCGGGGGAAGAATGGGCTTGGTAGACGTGTAGGACGCCAGTAGCAGAGCTGGGGGCAAGATGGGCACATGGATCCACAGAGTCAGACCACAATGATGTCCACATTGAATGCAAACTTTGGCAAAAATAAACAATTTTCCTGAGCTTATGCAGCTGGGGAGAACAGCATGAATAAAGACACGTAGGCGGCCAAGTACATGGTGCGTATGGGGAGCCATATGTAGACCATTTTGGTTGGAGCATGGGGCATTAGCATTCTAACCCTACTCTCCTTGTCTTTGATGCTAATTTGGAGAACATGGAAATGGCACCAGCCACATTCTTGGATCTTTCAGGTGTCTTAATATTCTGGTTATGGTGACTTATTATCATTATTATTATGTTTTTTGCTCAGTCTTATGGTCTCCTCTTGCTCAGACCACCATTGTACTAGCTTCCCTGGTGGCCACTGTCAGGGAGAGGGTGTCTGAGACAGGCTCACTCAGGCACACTGTGACTCCTTCTTGGGATGGAGGACACTTTCAGCATCCCTGTGAGCTGGTGCTAAGTCAGCAGAAGGTTCTGATTGTGCAGGTTCAGCATTTATCTTCCTGCTGGTTTCAATGAATGTCTCACTTACCTTGGGAAAAGCTGCAGTCTGATGAGAGGGTCAGAGGTCAGAGAGGGGCTTGGCTGTCTTGGTGACTTGGAGGTTTGTTTTTTGTTTTTGTTTTATCTATAGCAGGTTGGTAATTCTACCTGGAGAGCCTTCAGTGCTTTGAACTGAGAGGCCTTGGTGGAGCCTCTAAGTGAATGGGTTTGAAAGTTCTTTGAAGAGCTGAAATTACTGGATAAACACAAGATGATAGTGGTCATTATAGTAATTATAATAAAGGTGTGAAAAAATTTTCAGTTGTGCAGCCTGGTATGACTTTAAGGATGTAAAAATAAAGGCTAATGATGTTGGCCAAACATTGATCTTGCAGGAAATGTCCCGTTTTCCTGTAGGTATGACATATCATAGGAAAATGACTCTGGAACTTTTGAGTTGAGTCCCTAGGGAACCCTTAAGTTTTGTTTGTACCTTGAAGGAACATTTGATTTTCATGTGCATTGTTTCCTCTTGCTCCATGCTTCAGTGCCTTGTTGCAGTTCTCTCTGGAATGGCCCTCCCCACCTAATGGGCAATGCCAGGAGCAGTTCTTTGCTTATAAACACCAGACACATTTTCTGGCTAGCTGACATTGAAAAGGAAAAGAGGGCAACTCACAAAATTGAGAGGCTGAAGGGGCAAGGCCAAGGCAGGCCCTGGAATTAAGGGTGCAGAAACTACTCAGGGGTCCAGGCAGCACTTTGAGGGCGTGCTACTCAAAATGAAAAAGCCCAGCTTGCATCCTGTGTCTCTGCTCTTGACTAGGGGAGGACATATGATAGACTCACCAAGATGGCGGGCAACAGGAGTCCCCAGAGGCATTCATGGAAGTGGTGATTACTATGCTGCCAAAGAAATTAATACATGCACATTTCATCATTGTTCAGTCTCCAGCTCAACTGTTAACTTCTCTGGGAAACTTTCTTTGTCTTCACCAAGGTAGAGTTCATTTAACACACATGATATCAACAGATATGTGTCTACCACATGCCAGACTTGTTCAGGTCACCAGATGCAGCAATAAACAAAATGGACCAAGATCTCTGCTGCCAGGGAGTTTACTTTCCAGAGGGGAAGACAGATAATAAACAATGAATAACCATGTAAGATAATTTTAGGTAACAATGACTTTCAGGCAGGAAAATAGGACAGAGAAAGGGAGGGACAGAGTGCTGTGGATGGAGGATGGTGAACTATTTAAGACAGGTTGACCAGGAGAGGATTCTCAGAGAAGGTGAACTGCGTAGAGAATGGGCAAAGGGTGACAGCCAGTGTCTAGACCCTGAGTGGATAGGGGTGGGTGAGTTTGGCATGTTCAGGAAACAGTAAGAAGACTAGGGTGGCTAGAGCAGTGTGATTGGATGGAAAGTGAGAAGAGACAGGGTCTGAGTGGTGGATAGAGGACAGCTCTCATGGGACTTGATGAAAAGAGTTTGGGTTTTATCCCAACAGTAAAGGGAAATCATTGGAGGCATTTAAACCAAGGATTGACATAGCTTTATTCATGTTAATATCACTCTGGATTCTGCATGGATCATAGACGTTCTGGAGTGGGTAGAGGATGGAGCAGTGCCAGGGAGGCTGGTTAGGTACAATAATTCAGGTGGTGATGAGAGAGGGTAGTTACTTCGGCCAAGAGGTATTGGTGGAGGTGGTGAGAATGATCAGATTTGGGACATGCTTGGAAGATGGACTGTCCTGTAACTGCTGATGGAGTCAGTGTGAGGAGTGAGAGAAAGAATGAGAGAGAAAGAATGACTCCTAGGGGTTTTAATTAACGCACTGTTATATTTGAGGACAATTTTAGATTTACAGATAAGTTTCTACAATAGTATAGAGAATTTTGGTTTACCCTGCACCCAGGTTGCCCAAATGGGCAAAGTCCTAGAGTCTTAATATGATGTGATTAGATGTGATGGACAGAGTTGCTGTTTGTTGAGGTAGGGAAGATGTAGAGAAGAGGAAGGTGTCTCTAACTCTGCCTTGGCCGTGTTCTCAAGTGATTTCACATCCAAGTGGAAATAGGTATCAAACAGCTTGCCTGGATATGCATATCTGGAGCTCAGGAGAAAGCCTGGGTTACAGATGCAGCTGTCGGCATTTAGGTAGCATTTAATGTCACATAACTTTCTACTCTGGTATACTTGATAATTTCTGTAATGAAAAATTCACTTAAACACTGAGTCAATTTAAGGAAAAATGATTAAATATTAATTCAGGTTCTACTTTTCTGCAAGTGGTGAGTATAAAATATTTTAGGCTTTGCAGGCCATACAGTCTCTGTTGCAAGAACTCAACACTGCCATTGTAGTATATAAGCAGCCCTAGACAAGGCATACATGAATGGGTGTGGCTGGGTTATAATAAAACTCTGTCTACAAAAACTGAGTGGTAGACCCGATTTGGCTTGCAGGCTCTAGTTTGCCACCTCCTGCGCCCTCCAGTGTTGAGAGGTTGGGAAGATAAGGGGGAACAACCTCAGGAAGCTGAGAGGGAACAACCATCAGGGCAGCAGGAAGACCAGGGTAGTGTGATACTCAGGAACACAAGTCTAGGAAGGGAAAGAGCTACCATGCCAGATGCTGGTAGGATGAGGCACGACAACTCTCAGTTGACAGTCGATTTGACAACACGGAGGTTGCGGGAGGCCTTAACAAGACCTTCCAGCAGTGCAGTGGTGGCCAAACCTGACTAGGGTTGGTAGGGCACAGCAAAGAAGCAGGGATGGTGGTTAAAGTTAACTCTTTAGATTACTTTTGCTGTGAAAGGAAACAGAGAGAAATGGAGACTTATCTAGACAAAGGGTCAAATAAACATTTGTTTCTGTTTTTTTTTTTTTTGAGTTGAAATCTCACTCTGTTACACAGGCTGGAGTGTGGTGGCATGCTCATGGCCACTGCAGCCTCTACTTTCTGGGCTCAGGGGATCCTTCCACCCTAGACTTCCAAGTAGCTGGAACTGCAGATGCACACCACCATGCCTGGCTGATTTCTTATTTTTTGTAGAGACAAGGTTTCATCAAGTTGCCCAGGCTGATCTCCAACCTCTGGTCTCAGGCAATTCCCTCGCCTCAGCCTCCCAAAGTACTGGTTATTATAGGCATGAGGCACCACACCAGGCTCGTAGAAGCCATGTTTGTATTTCAGAAAGATTTTCCTCTTGCTTTTGCATGCACTTCTATAATGACATTGTTCACACTGTCCTTTATTTAAAACCCATGTCTTCTGTCAGCAGGGTTTCGTACTTTGACATTTTGGGCCAGATCATTCCTTGCTGAGGGGAAGGGGAGTGTCTGTCCTATGCCTTATGGGATGTTTATTAGCTTCCCTGCCCTTTCTGGTAGATTCTGGTAACCACTCTGCAACTCACTACCAAAGTGACAATCAAAAATGTCACCAGGCTTGGTCCAGTGTATTGTACTAGTTCAGAATCAGAGTTATAATGTGAGCTCCTGGAGAGCAGAACGAAATCTACCATTTTTGGTCTCTGGTCTTTAATACTGTGACTGGTGTATATTAAGGGGCTCAATAAGTGTCTTGTCAAGTGAGTGGATGAATATACAGGTTCCTTTACAAATGTGATTATCTGATGAGAAAGCCACATCATACCTGGGTTGCCTGATGGAGAAGAAACGGAGGTCTGCAGGGTAGAGCTGGGTACGCCTGATCTTTGCCAGGATCCAGGATTTTCAGTTGCACTTGAGAGGATTGTATCATTGTTAACAAGGGGTGGCCTCATCTAATTGCCATGTCTCATGTCGTTTCTGGACTCTCAAGGTCTCTTGCCTCATGACCCCTTCATCAGCTTGGGGATGTTACTGTATTGTAGTTTCTCCAAGAGCAAGTAAACACCAGAAATGGAGAGACTTTAGAAAAAATCTCAAGCATGATTATTAAATGTGGATACTGATATTCAGACTAGTGCTATCTATGGGTACCCTGGGAAGCCATCTCCCAACATCCATCCTTCACCTCTTGTCAGAGAGTCAAAGATGAGTGGACTTTTAGAGTTGGAGTAGCCATAATGTTAGTAACTCTCCCTTTGAAGTAGCAATAATCTGGGGGAGGGGGACAGTCTCCAGTCCCACACTGGTTGAGCACAGTGGAGGGGAGCCTGTATGTGAGCTGGAAGCTGAAAATGGTCAGGAATGGGCCAAGTACCTCCCTCGCCCTGTATCAGCCTCTGATGCAGACAGGCATGACGTCCTCCTTCCAGGGATTCCATAGCGTTGTTGAATGAATGGATGCGTGGATATACCTCCCTGCACCCACCTTGTCCCTGTTTTCTTTTTATCTGTCTCCACCTAGCACCAAGAGTGTCCTGTAGCTGTCTCCTAGTAAGTCTGGATTTTTTAGAACATATTACCCCAAGGGAAGGAATCTCAGAGCCCCGAGAATGGAATGCTGTTCTTCCTCTTTCCACCTTTGCTATACCACCTTCATGGTTTTTGCCGTATCAGTGTATCACCTACCTCAGGGGTCTACCAACTATGGCTTTCCCTCTGATCTTGTAAATAAAGTTTTATTGGAACAGAATTGCATCCATTTGTAAATACATTGTCTATGGATGCTTTTGGAAGAGTTGAGCAGCTGTCATAGAAACTGTATTGTCCACAAAGCTTTAAATATTTACTAGTCGGCCCTTTGCAGAAAAATATGCAGAACTTTGACTTACATTATTATCTGGTCAATTTTTCTTTCTATGAATTTTTCATTCTATGAATATACCACATTTTCTTTATCCATTCATCTCTTGATGGACACTTGGGTTGTTTCCAGACCTTGGCCATCGTGAATAATGCTGCACTGAAGCTGCTGCACAGTAAACAAAATGAAAAGATATCCTACAGAATGGGAGAAAATATTTGAAAACTACATATCTGATACCCTTATCCAAAATATGTAAGAAATTACTACAACTCAATAGTGAAAAAAACCCAAATGACTCAATTAAAAATGGACACTAGGGTTGAATAGACAATTCTCCAAAGAAGACATTAAAATGGCAAACAGGCATTGAAAGGTTCTCAGCATCACTAATCATCAGGGAAATGCAAATCAAAACCACAGTGAGTGATCGTAGAATCACCTCACACCTGTTAGAATGGCTATTATCAAAATGATGAAAGATAACAAGGGTCAGTAAGAATGTGAAGAGCTCGGAAGCCTTGTTCACTCTTGGTGGGAATGGAAAATGGTGCAGCCACTATGGAAAACAGTGTGGAAGATCTTCAGAACATTAAAAATAGAGCTATTATAGGATCCAGAAATCCCCCTTCTGGGTACATAGTCAAAAGAATTGAAATTAGCATCTCCCATGTTTATTGCTTCATTATCCATATTAACCAAGATACGGTCAGTCTTTTTTTCTTTTCTTTTTTTGTTTTTGAGTTGGAGTCTCACTCTGTTGCCCAGGCTGGAGTGCAGTGGCACGCTTACAGCCAATGCAGCCTCCACCTGCTGTGTTCAGACAATCCTTCTGCCTCAGCCTTCCAAGTAGCTGAAACTACAGGCATGTGCCACCATGCCTGGCTAATTTTTTGATTGATTGTAGACATAGGTCTCACCAAGTTGCCAGGGCTAGTCTTGAAACCGTGAGCTCAGGCAATCCTCTCATCTCAACCTCCCAAAGTGCTGGGATTATAGGCATGAGCCACCATGCTTGGCAGTCTTGTTTTCTTAATATGCCCTCCTCCCTTATCTACTTCCCAATTATTTGAACGCAAATCCCATAGATTGTATCATTTCACTATAAAATTTTAGTAAATATCTTAAAAGATAAGGACTCCATGTAATGAATATAAGCAAACATTTATTGTCACACTTAAAAATGAATAATTCCTTAATTTCTTCAACTATCCTTAAATAACTCTAGATTTTTATATGTAAATACCTACTTAAACTTTGTTCCAAGCAATAATTTGATTGTAATTATAGTGTGGATATGCTATTTGCATTTTTTAAACAGTAGAATAACTACTGAATTATTAAAAATTTAAAAGAAAAATGTCTCCCTGTGCCTTCTAAAATAATCTTGTATACCGTCACTATACCTCACTTTGAAACAGGCCATGGTAAGGAGATCCTGATCAGAAAATAGTGTCCACTTTCTTCTCTGCTTGGTGTGAAGGGTCTTACAGTTTCATAGCTCTGACAGTCAGTGCCTGGAGCAAACACCAGGGACATGCAAACCAACCATGAAATCTGAACGAACAACAGTTTCATAGTCACCTTCATCAGCTCAACACAATTTACAGTACAATTAAGACCGACAAATATAATTGGATAAACAGAAAATAGAATTAAGGTAATCTATCCTAAGTGTACCAAATTCCTATAATGAGTTGCTTTCAGCAGTTGTGGAAACATATAATTACCAAACAAATTACATGTTATTTTTATCTAAGAAGCTAATTAAGTGTTCTGTGTACATTATTATGTGGTGGCAGGAGGATCTGAGTTGTATTAAGTACCTAATTGGAAAAGGGACATGACCCGAGAGCTTTACATGGGAATGGGATGGACAGAGACCATAGCAAAAGGGCCTGATTCTGAGGCAGGAACTTGGGAGAAGCTGGCTGGGAATGGGAGAGGGTTTGGGGGTCTTTTATTGCTTTACCCAGAGCCTGGTGGTTGAGGTTAAGTCAGGGCTCTGGCATTTGTGGAGGCCTCGGTCCTTTTTATTTTTCTGTTTTTTAAACGTATTGCCCTTCCTAAACATAAGCAGCAAAGCTCTGTTCCAGGCGACTTTACAAACCCAGGTTCTGCCTTTGTAGCCCTTACATAACTTCCCTTTTTTGCTCTCATTTTCCTGTGACTCAGTAAATCTTCCACTATCTCCTTGTGGGTTTGTGCCTTGTAATGCTAGAAAATGGATATTTCAAAATACACACATTTTCTTTCTCATACCTCAGAGCAGGTAGCCTGGAAGAATTTTGCAATGACGCTTTGAGTTGGAACCTGCCTTGAACAACATATTCCAGTTGAGTATTATAGGAGAGCCAGACTCTTCTCCTAAGTTGAGGCCGGGGAAGAGGGAGTGGAGTTGCTGTATTTCTTCCACCGGGTTAGACATAATGCTGTGTGCAAAGCGTTCTGAACTGGAGTCATGAGACCAGATTTACTATCTCTGTCCTGCTGTTGGTGAGCTGTGTGACCTTTGGCAAGGCATCACTCCCCTCTGAGCCCTGGCATCTCAGCTATAAAATGTGGAAAATAGTCCTTGGCCTGTTTATCTCACAGAGGTGCTTTGAGGATGGCACGCCATATTGTAAATGGACTTAATATGTAAAGTTGAAATCTTAGTCCAAAAAGGTCCAGTATTATGGTTATCATTATTAATCAACAGCAAGCCGGGCTCGGT
>CAUYQG010008124.1:0-30044 GCA_963574415.1 Tarsius wallacei | reverse complement strand
TTGTGTAGATTTCTCTCTCTCTCCTCCTTTCCTTCCCCTTCTTTAATTCTGTCTTTCAGGGAAGGTGGGGTTGCTTTTGCTTCGCTTGTGCAATCTCCTGTTCTTCCTTATGAGGGTCCTCTGGCTTTGTTCACTTTTGAGGTTGCAGTGTGGGACGGGCTGTACTTTTTGCAGTTTTGAGGTTTAGTTGAGGGGGAAACTGTGATTCAGAATCTGTATGCCGATTCCAGCATCCCCCTATTGGTGTATGAACCCACTGAAACCTACTTCCCACCGTCTTACAACCTTTCTGTGCAGCAGAATGTAGGTTTGGTCCCTCAGCCTCCCAAGGCACGGGATTACTTTGAGCTGCAACCTGAGATGTCTGCTGCTTAGTTCCCAGGGGAGTGGCTTTGTCTTCTGTTTAGTAACGTTACCTTGGGAACCCAGGTGGAGGTTGCTTGTAGGCGGGTGGGGCAATGCGAGTCTCTGCCTGGAGAATGGCTGAAGTTATAGGATCCTTTTTCTCTGCTCTTTGGATCCATGAGCAATTGACTATGATGGTCTGTGGTAGCGTGATAGCGTGAGCCTCCTGGGGATCAGCTGCCTAGCTGGGTGCTCCACTCAGGGCTCCAGAGCTCCAGATTTCAGAGCCCCAAAGCTCCCAAGGGCAGGCGGTGAGTGGCAGAAGTGGCCCCGCACTGCTCCCAGTGTCCTTCAGTCAGAGATGGAATCAGTATCTCCGAAGGGTGGATGCCCAGAGCCTCCTAGGGTGACCGGAGGCTCAGTCTGGGATCGATGCAGTCAAGGATGGAGATGAGACCCGAGCCTTCCCACCTGCGAGGGAGCAGCCCGGGACGCAATAGCCGGCCCTGCGTGGGACCGGGAGTCCCTGAGCCTCGGACCAATGCGTCCAGCTGTGGGCAAGGTGGTAGGGGAAGGAGGGCAAGAGTCTTTTTGGGGAACTCACATTCAGAGAATCTCACAGTTCCGCTTGTGTTGCCACCATCTTGACCCAGATTCCAACAGTTTCTATTAGATGTGGGGAGGGATTTAATACATGATTAGACAGAGGAGGAGTCTAGAGAGAAACCCCTAATAGGAGAAGGCAAGGAGAATGCTTTTAAAAGGAGGGTATCTTGAACAGGGCCTGGATTTACAGGTTTATTTCAGAATTGAGCATATTCCCTTTGTCTAGACCTTCTCTCTTTAGGGAAAAAAACTAAAGATTTCCAGGCTGTAGACAGGTCATTGTTCACATGGCTGAGTTGTGTTGTAGACCTGGTACTGTTTTAGCCACTGCTGAGGCAGCAACGAACACACTTTTAAAGAAATCCCTGTCTCCATGAAGTTTACATTCTAGTTGAGGAGATAGGCACTAGACAACAAACACAGGCCACCATTTCGGTGACAGGTGCTACATGATGGAAGACAGCTGTGTTAAGAGAATGGAACCTGAAGGTAGAGGATACTGTTTTAGAACCTGAGAATCAGGGATGGCACCTCCCTGGAAGCGACCCTAATGATGGGGAGGATTGAACTGTTTTAAAAATTGTAATGGGGGCAGAGGAGAGAGGGTTCTAGGCAAAGGGAAACAGAAGCTGAATGGCCCTGCAACGGGAAACACTAGAGGAACAGCAAAATGGAGAATAGATGTGGGGCCTGGGATCAGAGAGGTGCATAGGGCCAGATTACACGGAGGGATGCCTTTTTTTTTTTTTGAGTCGAAGTCTCCTTCTGGCACCCAGGCTGGAGTGCAGGGGCAGGCTCAAGGCCACTGCTTTGACTTGCTGGGCTCAGGGGATCCTTCTGCCTCAGCCTTCCAAGTAGCTAGGACTACTGGCAAGTGCCACCACACCCAGCCAATTTTTTTTTTAAATCATAGAGACGAGGTCTTGCCAAGTTGCTCAGGTTGGTCTCAATCTCCAGGCTTCAGACAATCCTCTTGCTTTAGCTTCCCAAAGTCCTAGGATTACAGGCATGAGGTACTGCTCACACATTTGCAGTTAGAATTAATCTGCTTGAAAACTAATTTGCTACCTGAAACAGTGAAAAAGAGACTGTCACCCACAGAACACTCCTTAGCTTCTCATCTAGGCCAAGTTCTCAATGAAATTAAGTCTAGCGAATGCTAAATTTCACGTAAGGCACTACTCTGGGGTTTTAACCTTATCTGCTAAAGTAAGTACCACACCATTCTGTAAGACATATAGCATAAAATGAGATGCTTTCTCTCCTGTCATTGTTAAGAGGATTTTTAACACAGTTAAGTTTTGGGGTTAGAATCTGAAAGCAATTTGTGTGCATACATTACTTGGATAACACCAATCAGATCTTCCTGTACTTGGCTATATGATTTACATGGTCTGAAGCTATTTCAGCAGTTCATTCTTTTTTTGTGAATATTTTCTTCTTGTTTTTAGAAGTTGTGTTGTAAATATACTATACATACATATAATTTGTGTCCTGTTATTTCTTTTCTTTTCTTTTTTGAGTTGGAGTCTCATTCCGTGGTCCAGGCTGGAGTGCAGTGGCACACTCACAGCCACCCCAACATCGACCTGCTGGGCTCAGGTGATCCTTCTTCCTCAGCCTTCCAAGGAGCTAGAACCACAGGCGTGGACTACCACACCCGGCTAATTTTTCGATTCATTGTAGGCCAAGTTGCACAGACTGTTCCCCAACTGTGGGCTCAGGCAATTCCCTCACCTTGGCCTCCTAAAGTGCTGGGATTACAGGCTTGAGCCACTGCAGTGGGCCACTGTTTTTACATTTACATATTCTAAATACTTTCCATATTAGGACATGGTCTGCATAATATTTGATTCAGTTCATTTGATCATGTCCCTGTAACAAACAGTATCTTTTCACTTTTGTTTTTTAAAGGAAAATTTAAAGTTGCAGGTTGTGTTCTGAATGCAATAAGTAACCTTTCACCACATGCTTGCTTTTCATTGATAACTTAGGTAAACATATTGTTTTGAATTTAATGTTTCAATTTGGTGCACCATAGTTTGAAGGGAAAACTGACAAGTTTGAGGTGAGCATTTATATTTTATAATTTACATTACAATGATACACATTTTATAAATTCATAAGAAGTATACAGAATAAATGAAAACGGGATTACATCTTTTATTTGAAGCTTATTCTGGGGCGGTCAGAGTTTGTTGGACTTGCTTCTGTATTATTTCCTTTCTTAAAAGAATCAGATAAGAAAGACTACAATTGCATGGTTATCGGGTAAGAAATTAAGAATCTCATTGTATTCAAAAGAAAATTCCGGAGCCCTTTTAGATATGATTTAATATTGATGTTCCCGACAGTGTTGGTGATAAATCCAACCTCTACATTTCTCGAAACTGTAGAAGGGACCGCGTGTGAGCAGGAGTTTGCTGGGGCTTGTGGATTCCTCGGGAGTTTCATTTCCGTGCACGCCCACCGGAAGGCAACATCTCCCGGCGGGACCGGCCCCTGGGCATGTTGCGGGAGGCAACCCGCACTGAGCGGTGACTCGAGGCTGCAGCTCCAGCTGACGCCTGGGTCCGGGGCGGCATCCGCGCCGGGTGGGGTCAGGACCGGCCCGCGCTCAGGTCCGCGGGGCCCCACGGGCCATGGAGGCAGCGGCTTGGGCGGCTGCCAGAGTGAAGGCACCGGGGGAAGACTGGAGAGGCGCGGCCAGGAGGGGCCGGGAGAGGAGGAGGAGGCTGCAGCCGCTGGACACGAGCTCCCTGAGTTCCCCGGAGATCTCGGGAAGGCAGACTGGCGGCATCCTCCTGGAGGGCGGGCCCCAGGGAAGCGAAAAGAGCCCAGGGGGAAGCCCCCGCAGGCCGCGGACAGGACGCTGGTACGGCCTCTCAGCCCAGGGACCTCTGAGTTTGTTCTGCACCACCACACCCCCTCTTGGCTGGTTTCCAACGTTGGCATCCACCCCTGCCTTGTATGGTGGATGGAAGGAAAGCTGACTTTTCCAGATTAAGGAGGATGCTTTTTTTCAAGAAATGATTAAGCTCTTTTGCGAATAAGGAAGGAGTTTCATGTGCTTGAATCTCCTAGACCGTGACTCATGAACTGATTTGTGTCTGACTTTACAAAAGTCACTGAACCCTTCTGCCATTTAAGTTTTTAAAGCATGGAGTATATCATCCATTCCTTGAGGATGTTTTATAGCACAAGCGGAGGCAGCTGTTGAAGAGTTCACAAGCTGAGAAGGATTCTAGTCTGTGAACAGAGCAACCATCTAAGTCAGCTAACGGGGATGGCCCCATTTCCTAAAGTCCAGCCTTGGGAGTCCTACAGCCGTTCCTTAGTATAAAGTGCGATTAGTTCATGCATACTCTAGAAATATTTTCAAGGACTGACTATTTGCCAGGCTTTTCTTAGATGCAGAGATGCACTGAAGACAGCCTCTGTTCTGGTGGAGATCACATTCTGTTTGGTGGAAGGTTGACAGACAACACAAGTAAGCAAATAAGTAAGATACTTTAAAGTAACGGTAAGAACTGTGAAGGCCATGAGTCAGGGGTGATGTGACTGGGGTGGGGTACAGGGGACTTTAGTTATGGTGCTCAAGGCAGACAGGACATTTGAGCAAATACCTGAATGAGAGAAAGGAACCCACCACAGAAAGTTCAAAGGAAAAAGGGTAACAAGCAAGAGTAGCAGCAAATGCAAGCCAGGAGTGAAACTGCTGTGTTCTAGAAAGAGGAGACAACTAGCCTGGGTGGAGCATGGGGAGCGAATGAAAGAGCAAATGAGGTTAGGGAGGAAGGCAGAATCAGTTCATGCAAGGCCTTGGCAGCCTAGGAAAGAAGCTTACACTTGGTGTTGTCAGTATTTTTTAATTGTAGCCATTTGAAGAGCTGTGTATTGGTATCTCATTGTGGTTGTAATTTGCATTCCCCTGTTGGCTAATGATGCCATCTAATCCCTTTGTTCCATTAAAGTCTTCTCTGGTTTGAATGTGTCTCCCAAATTTCCTGTGTTGGACACTTAATCCCCATATTCATATGTTGATTGGAAATAGGACTTTGGGAGGTAATTAGAATTAGATAATGTGACCAGGGTGAGGTCCCTATGATGGAATTGGTGGCTTTATTAGAAGACTGATAGCCGGGCTCGGTGATTCAGCCTGTAATCCTGTGCCTTTGGGAGGCTGAGATGAGTGGATTGCCTGAGCCCGGGGGTTCGAGAACCGCCTGGGCAAGTGAGACCTCATCTCTACAATAAATCAAAAAATCAGCCGGGCGTGGTAGCTCGTGCCTGTAGTTCCAGCTACTTGGAAGTCTGAGGTGGAAGGATCACCGGAGCCCAGCAGGTCGAGGCTGCGGTGGCCGGGAATGGCCACTGCACTCCAGTCTGGGTGACAGAGTAAGACTCCAACTCAAAAAAAAAAAAAAAAGAAGACAGACCTGAGCTGATATGTAAGCACATTCTCTCCTTCTTGCCATGCGATGCCTCTCACCATGTTATATAGCAAGAAGGCCCTCTCCAGATACTGGTGCCATGCTCTTGGACTTCCCTGCTCCCAGAACCATGAACTCAATAAATTTCTATTTTTTATAATTTACCCAGTCTGTGGTATTATGTTATAAAAACAGAAAGCAGACCGAAACAGTTATTTTTACACTGAATTTTTGTTTTCAGAGCTCTTTATATAGTTCTGTTGTAGTTCTGAATATAGCTCATTTGTCAGATTTGTGATTTCCAAATACATCCCTCCAGTATGTTACTTGTTTTTTTGTTCTCTTAATAGTGCTTTTCACAGAGTAAAGTCTTACATTTTGATGAAGTCCAGTTTATCAGTGTTTTTCTTTTATGGCCATGCTGTTATGGCATGTGTAAGAACTCTTTGCCTAACCCCAGGTTATGAAGATTTCCTCCTGTATTTTCTTCTAAAAGTTCTATGGTTTTGTGTTTTGCATTTACATCTATGATTAATTTTGAGTTAGTTTTTGTATAAGGTAAGAAATTTATATCAACATTCATATTTTTTGTGCAGATGCCCAATTGTTCAAATACCATTAGTTGAAATGATTAGCCTGTCTTTGTTGTCAAAGCCTTCAAACTTTTGTTAAAAATAAGTTGGCTATACTTGTGTGGTGTTATTTCTAGATTCTGTATTTTATTCCATTGATTCATGTGTCTATCTCTTTGCCAATGTTACACTGTATTGCTTATTGTAGATTAATAATAAAATTAAATAGTGTGACTCCCTTAACTTTATACTCTTATTTAAAGATTTGTTTTGGCTATCTTAATTTCTTTGCCTCTCCATAAAATTTTAGCTACAAAGTGTTCTGTGGTTACACAATGTTCTTCTGGCATTTGATTGGTATTGTATTAAGTCTATGGGTCAATTTAGGGAGAACTGACATTTTTATGAAGTTAAATCTTCCAATACATCGACTTGATCTATCTTTTCATTTATTTAGGTCTTCTTTGATTTCTTTCATCAATATTTGGTATTTCTTTAGTACAGAGGTACTCTACATGGGCTTACACACAGCTATTTTTACTCTTTTGATTGTAAATGGTATTGGTTTTTAAATTTCAGTTTTCATTTGTTGATTGCTGGGATACATAAATGTGTTTGGTTTTTGTGTTATCTTGCATCCTGCAACCTTTCTAAAAGCATTTATTTTAAAGCTGTTTTGTACATTCCTTTCAAGTTTACATGTGGCCAATCAAGTTGTCTGTAGCCAGACTGGAGGCAATTTGATTTATTTCCAATCTATATGCCTTTTTATTTACTTTTGTTACTTTGTTGCACTGACTAGGAGTGGTGACAGTAGACATCTCTGTTTTTCTTTTTTTCCTGATGTTAAGAGCAAGAAATGCATTCAGGATTTTTTTTTTTGAGTTGGAGTCTCACTTTCTTGCCCAGGCTGGAGTACAGTGGCATGCTCACGGCCACCACAGTCTCAATCTGCTAGACTCAGGCAATCCTTCTTCCTCAGCCTCCAATAGACTTTTATGATTATGATATTAGTTGTCAGTTTTTTGTAGATTCTGCTTCTCAGGTTGAATAAGCTCCCTTCTCTTCCCAGTTTCCTGAGATGGTTTTTTGTTTTGTTTTGTTTTTATGATGAATGGATGTTGAATTTTTATAAATGCTTTTTCTGCATCAATTGATCTACTCATATTTTTTAAGGGTATTTATATCATAGATTACTTGATTGATTTTAAATATTGAACCAGTCTTGCATTCTCCAGATAAGCCTCACTTGGTCATGGCATATTATGCTTTTTTATATATCACTGGATTTGATTTGATCATGTTTCTTTGAGGAGTTTTGCATGCTGTGTTCATGAGGATGTTGGTTTGCAGTTCTCTATTCTTGTAGTGTCTTTGCCTCATTTTAGAATCTGGGAAATGCTGGTCTCATAAAATGATTTAGTAAGTGTTCCCTTCTCTTCTGTGTTCTAGAAGAGATTGTGTAGGTTTGGTGTTATTCTTTAAATGTTTGATGGAATTCACCAATGAAGCCAGCTGAACAGTGAGATTTTTAAAGAATATTTAAAACTACAGATTCCATCTCTTTAGTGGTTATAGGGTTAATCGGGTTATACATCATGAGAGAATTTTGATAGTTTGTGGCTTTCAAGAAATTGTTCCATTTCATCTAAGTTGTTGAATTTATGTCCATAGAGTTGTTCATAATCTCTCCTTATTATCCTTTCAATGTTTGTGAGAAATAAAATGTCAAGTGATATGAAGAAAGCATGAAGTAGGGCAAGGGGTGGAGAGTGGCAGGAGAAAGGGGTAGCATGGTCAAGTGTAACTTTTCAGTGGTGTTATCGTTGGAGCAGAATATGAATGCAATGAGTGAGTGTGGACTTGCTTTTTTTAGTCCAGGAAGGTCGCCTCCTATTCATACCATCTGTGCCCAACTCCTGAAGGCATTGGTGCTTTTGACCCCTAAAGGTTTAAGTGAATGATATACAGCTTCTAAGTAAACTGTTGTTTTTGGCTGAGCATTTAAACTTGGTCTTATCAACTACTACTGGGATAGAAAAGCAGATATAGTAAAATATTATTTAGCTATGCTAGAGATTGCTATGTTTATGATTTGTCTGGTAATTTCTCAAAGCTGTCACTTACTAGCTGAAAGACAGGCAGTGGTATGCTGGTATAACTAGCAACTATTTTAGGATTGGGGAGGTGGAGAGTCCTGATTTGTTGCATTTTTGTTTCCTTTATATAATACTTTCATCATGACTAATTTTTAAGCTACCACATAGTGTCATTGAATGCAGAGTTGGGAAGAGACACATGTTGTCATCTCTTGGGAGCCTTATGAGTTGGCTCCTGTACACAACTGAAGGGGGTCTTATAGTCTTTGTTATAGAGGCTAGGTTACTAAGATTCAGAATAGTTACAGGGTTACACAGTGAATTGTGGGCAAGTTATTGCACATCTTGAGCTCCTAGAGATTTTGGTGTACTTGGTTTGGGCTGAGAACCTGGCATGAGTGTTTATTTTAAAGGACTCCAGTTGATTTCATTGTGAAGTCAGAGCTGAGAACAGTTGACTCAATGAAACAAGAGTCTTTTATGGTGCTTCCCTACTGTCTTGTAAGAACCCTCAACATTCATTTTCCCAATAGATTATGGTAGGAAAGGAACGAGATAGTCAATTTCAGGGACAGAATAAAATCCATGTGCCATATTTCAGGACACAGTAAGACAGCAAGTTCTTTTTTATCTTTTAAGAGACAGGATCTCTCTATGTTGCCCAGGCTTGTCTCAAACTCCTGGCTTCAAGCAACCCTCCCTTCCCAGGCTCCTAAAGTGCTGGGATTACAGGCATGAGCCATGGCACACAGCCCACAGTAAGGTCTTGATTTACCCTGGGACTGACCCAAAAGGGACAAAGACCTGAAAATTGAACTTGCCTCCCATTGGATTAATACACAGGGGCAAAGAGCTAGGGCCTGGGCTGAATGGGAGCCAGGAGAAGGAGCTGAGAGAAGCCTGGCAGAATGCATCAACCAGAGAATATGACAGAGTAGGTGATTGGGTCTCCACTTCGGCTGTCATCTCCCATCTGCACACCAGGACACGTAGGCTGATTCAATGTTTGGGGTTTGCATTCAGGCTGCCTGGGATGGTTCTATCCCTTATCATCTTGAAGACATGGGCACGTAGTTTAACTTTTTTAAGTCTCAGTTTCCTCATCTGTAGGATAGAGTGACAGTGTCTAGACATCATCAGGTTGTTTGTTGTATAAAAACTCTAGGGTGTGCCAATATTTGGAAATCAAGCAGAGGATTCCTCCATCTAACCAGTAAAGAAGACAGGAAAGCAACAGGCCATTTAACAGACTCCCAGAGAAGAATGTGTGACAAGGAGAGTGTGGACCTCAGTGTCAAACCCTGCCAAGGGTTCAGTGCACACGACAGAGAAGTGCCGACTGGATTTTGGCAAGGAAACGTGACTCAGCCACAGCAACAGTTTCTGTGGAGTTGTGGGAAAGATGTCTGATTAGTATGGGTTGAGACAAGACTGTCTGCATTTCTTCAGAAATTGAGATTGCAACTATAGAACACCTACGAGAAGTTGGGGGTAATGGGAAGTTGAAAAATGGAGTGACAGTTGGGAAGGAAGGTGAGGTCAAGGGGACTTTTTTTTACACTTGGGTTATTATAACGTCTTCTTTTTAGGGGAATGATGCACCAGAGATTAAATGATACAGAGGACAGAGGAGATGATTTCCAGGAAATAGACAGATGAAATAGCTCAAAAGACAAGAGGGGATGGGATCCAGATCCCAAGTGTAGAGGTTGGCCTTTCCAAGACATGGGGATGCATCATCCATGCAACAGTAATAAAGCAGAGCATGTGTGTATATAGATGAAGGCAGGTTGGTTGACTCGGTGGAGGAGAGGGAATTCCTGTCCTATTAGATCTGTTTTCATGATGAGGCGATATTATCCATTGAGAATTAGGTGATGGTAGTGGGAGGCAGTAAATGAGGTCAATTAGTAAGTTAGGATATTAAGGAGTGAGGAGAGGGCATGACATTTTGAAGAAGGGAAGAGTAGGAAGACGCAGTGTTCAGATCCTACATGAGACTAGTGGGGAAGAATTTAAGAGACACATGAGCTTTGTATCCATTAGGACAAACTAGCTTTTCTCACAGCAGCAATAACCCCTAAGTCTGAGTGACTGAACATAACCAAGATCTATTTCTTGCTTATATGTCAAGCCCAACAAGGGTTGGTGAGGGGCCTTGTTCTTCATAGTCTCTCAGAAACCCAGATGTCAAAGACTAAAAAGGGGCAGAGACTTTACTTGTAAGGTAACAAATTAGCTTGTAATGGTGATGGAGATGCTGACAGCAGACACTTCTGGATGAGAGATGACAGATTTTGCTACAGCAGTAGCAGTAGCCAGTGTCAGCATTTGTGTCAGCCCTCTAAGCCCCAGTTCCCACAGGGAGATGCAAAAAGTGCCAAGTGACACCTGTACCACAGTTGGTTGTGTTGCAGAAAATCCTGTGTTGAAGGAACTCAAATCTTTTGTTATGGTCAGTAAGCATGCCCTTTGCTCCAGAGAAAGACAGTCTATCTATCCTCCAAGGCTTTTCATTATGCAGACATCCTTGAAAAGATAGTTAAGAACAAAGTCATTGAATGCTTTAGCTTGTAAATGTGCAGAAACGACAGAGAACTATGGAGAATTGTCTCCCAACACCAAGTTGATGGAGGTGCCATCCTGTGATCCTTCCATTCAGACTCATGGCTTCTAGGGTTGGTAAGGCAAGGGGAAAGACATCTGGTGACACAGGGGCTTTTCACTGACTCAGCCTCAAAGTGGCATGCCATCACTTCTGCTTTCAGCCCACTGGACAGACCTCACCCACTTGCATCCCACAGGATATCCAGAACCAGACATTGATGAACACTAGGAGTGTCTACCACAGCATGGTTGCATGTTTCTCTCTGGTACCATTTAGCTGTTGAGGTGCCAAAACAAGCAAGTGGCAGTTTGGTTTAATCTCAGAATTAGGATTCTGACCAACTAGTCAAATGGGGGAAAAGAGTGGTGAGGCAGGTGAGTGTGTTTGAATAGAAGTGATTTCATAGTTAGACTGTGTGCTCTTATCTGTATGTATCCACCAATATTCATGTGTTGAAACTTAATGGCTAATGTGATCGTATTAAGAGGTGTGGCCTTTAAGAGGTAATTGAGTCATGAGGGCTCCAGAGCTGTAAATGGGAGTATGTGCCCTTATAAAAAAACAGGGCTTGATGGAGTGAGTTTTGACCTTTTACTTTCTGCCATGTGAGGACACAGTATTTCTCTTTTCTGGAGGACACAGCAACAAGGCACCATCTTGGAATCAGATATCAGCTCTCACCAGGCACTGAACCTGCTTGTGTCTTTATCTTAGACTTCCAGCCTCAGGACTATGAGAAAGAAATTTCTCTTCTTTATAAATTACTCTCAGGTATTTTAGTATAGCAACACAAATGGACTGGCATCAAGTAATCTAAACATGGCAAGGAGGGAAGTAAGGACACAGAGATGAATGATATGAAAAGAGGGCTAAAACAATGGACTGGAGACCTTTCTGAGGTTGCAGAATTTCAGGTGAACTGAACGGGTGAGAAGTTGTGGTCAGAGAATGGAACTCTTGAAGTCAAGATTCCAGAGATAGTGCAGTTTAAGTAGTGGTGAGGTCAAGAGTGTGCCTCTGAAATTGGATGGGAGAAAGATTATTACAGGTGAGGAAGTTAGGGAATTAAGAGACCAAAGCATTGGATTAACCACCTGTGAGGAGATTGGCATCACCTAGAATGATGACAAGAGTGGGTGTAGGAGGGATGTGATCCAGGTGACAGAAAGAATGAATGGGTAAATCTGTGTTTATTTGTTAAGGCTGCCATGAAAAAGTACCACAGACTGGGTGGCTTAAACAACATAAATTGACCTCCTTGCAGTTCTGGAGGCTGAATCAAGGAGTTAGCAATGTTGTTTTCTTCTCAGGTTTTGTTCCTTGTCTTAAAGGTGCCTGCCTTCTCCGTCTTCACATGGTCTTCCATGTGTGCTTTGTGTGTGTGTGTGTGTGTGTGAGAGAGAGAGAGAGAGAGAGAGAGAGAATTTCCTATTTTTGTAGGGACATCAGTCATATCATTTAACCTTAGTAACTTCTTTAAAGACCTTATCACCTCACCAAATATAGTCTGCATTCTAAGGTCCTGGGGGTTAAGATTTCAGCATATAAATATTGGAAAGACAATTCAGCTCATAATAACCCATATCTCCCACGAAGATATTCCTTGGTCCTTGTTTGGATTTGGCAGTATTCTGAAGGGTCTTTGGCAAAAACTTGAGAAACACTGAATGTCATGATGGATCATAAAATAAACACACAAACAAACCAAAAAAGAACTTGGGCAACTTCTTAGCAACACATCTTCAAGACCTTTCTTGTGGTCCTTTCTTTTTGGAGAAGCTCTGCTATTGACTCTTCTTCACATCCATACTGGTTTTATTCCCTAGTGTTGGGCTGTCCCCTGAGATGGAGCCCTCTAGCTCCCCTACATGACCAAAAAACTCAATAAATCCTGGAATCTTCCCTCTGCTAGTGAATAATGCCTGCCATCTGAATGTGTACATGTGTGTGAGATGCAATGTTTACAGTAAGTGCTAATTTACTTGTATGTCTTTTCTTGTAAATGAGATTAAAACTTATCCATCCCTTTTAGCCTTTGCATGTATATATGTGAAGGGCTGAGTCTTGAAATTTTGTTCCTGCAGGCCTGACATCTGCACAGAGTTCTGCAGACAACTCTATCTCTGTAAGCTGTGTGGAGCATTTGGACTCCTCTCTGTCTAATCTTGTACAAACTTTTAAAGAACAATGTCCCCTGGGAGGTTTGTGGCCACCCTCTGACATCCTAAGCCAGATACACATTGTTGACTTCATGGTGGTCCCAATGAATCATGTTTTGTTTGGGCCAGGGACATTTTTAAGGGTGTGAAAACACTTGCAGCATGAGGGGAAAGTGGAATCTTGATACCGTGGCTTTATGAAATATTGAAGCAAAGTTCCCATGTCCTAAATAGAGCAGCAAAATGTGGAAGACTCTAGGGCATTGCTTCAAGTAATTATACATGGCTTGCCATGAGAAATGTGCTTTCTGTTTGGTCTCCTTAAATTCCCTCAGTCATTCTTGCTTGTTTTCTTTCAGTACTGCCAAATGAGAGACGCTTTCAGAATGTCGCTAGAAGCAATAATGTGGATCTTATGGAGAAGCTGTTTGAGAAGAAGATTGACATGAATGCTGTGAACCATGTGAGTAGAAGTCGCAAACACAAATGACTATTCCAAGTGGTGGCTTGGTTTTGCACAGGTTGGCTGTAATAATAAAACAAATAAAAACAATTGTGCCAGCTAAGAGGAGGGAGATCTTTGTTGGTCATTTCAGGGTGTTTAAGCAACGGTGGGATCGAGCAGTGGCATAGGTCATGGGTGTTTAATTTATCTTCCAAGAGGGGAAGTGCACTGGGTCTCTATACACATCTATGCTGAGTCCGTGGGTGGGCAGCAAAACCAGCTTTCAGGGCTGTGGGCCCAGACTGGGTTCTGGAATATAACCCATGGGTCTGTTTGGTCTCACATAGTCTGGAAGGGAAGAACATCTTTGGCTATCCAATCTGGGATATTTTGTCTCTAATGATGTCCTTTGTGCTTGTGTGTGGATTTTCATGTTACTGCTTTTGATAATCGAGAGCATCTGCATGTTGGGCAACAGGGCATTTTTCTAAACCCTGGCTCTGACTTTTGGGGGAAAGGCGCACCACCAGAAACATAGATTCCCTCCGCTTGGTTTTGTGAGGATGTCCTGACAGCTCCTTGGGGCAGGGTTTATAAAAGTGAACAGGTTGGGGTCTGTGTCAGGTGCTTAGGATGGTTTACAGAGAGGTTCAAGGTGAGCATGGCAGAGGTGGATTTAAAGCTAAGTGAAGTCTAAGCTTCAGGAAACTTGATTGTACAGGCCCGTACTAAGGCACTGGGAAGGCTCTTACAGTATGTTCCTGTGGCTGTATAATTTTGTAATATCTGAAAAAGTAAGACATTTTAACTGTAATTAGTTATGCTTTCCAACTCTGACTTTAAAGAGGGCCCCCTAAATAGTCTAAACTAGGGTTCCACAAAACCTGGCAGCAGCAAGTCATGGAAGGTAAAGTGGGAGCATCTGAAATCATGCATCACATGCAGGAGAGGGATGTTGAACATTTATGTGTGTGTAGTGAGGGGTATGTGTGTATGTGTGGGGATTTATATGCCTGTGTATATAATATATGCGTGATATGGTATGTGTATATAGTATTCATGTTCCATAAATATTCTGGAAATAAACAGCAAAATTTTATAGCATAACAATTTTAGGTACCAAAGAAACAAGGAAAAGGGATCAAGAAAGGAAGAAAGGGAGAAAACAAGAAAACATGGAATGGAGGGAAAAGAAAAGAAATAAGCAAGGATCTTTGTAGGGAATATTTGCATAGTTTCAAAAATATTTTATTTATTTATTTATTTTTATTATAGAGATGTGTGGTACAATTCAGGGTTAGGTATACTAATATTGATTATGCAGGTACCCTTGTTGATGAGGTATGCCCCTCCCTCCCCTATCAGTTTTCCTCAACTGCCAAACCTACCCCCATTCCCCTGACAGTTTCCCACTACTGCCAATCCCTTTCTTAGAGTATTACAGTTATTCGAGGTCCACTTATGAGTGAGAACAGATGGTTCTTTGTTTCTGTGATAAATCACTGAGTATGATCGACTCTAAACCCATCCAAGTTGCCACAAAGTCCGTACGTTTGTCCTTCTTTATGGCTGCATAATATTCCACTGTGTATATGTACCAAAATACTTATGTATGTATATTTCTGAAGATTATTATGGCCATTGAGTAAGTGGGGCAATAGTCACTTTTCCAAGTAGTAGGAAATAGATTCTCCAATATACTATTTTAATCATTAACATTTTCCCCATACAACTTTTTGATATTTTAAACCGCGTTTTACATTAAAATACTTGGAGAGATAGTACAATCTAATACACTTTAACTTACAATGTGGCAAGTTATTGTAAACACCTGATGAATTATATTATACTTTCTAATCGTATCTGTTTTAATCCTGTTTACAGCAAATTGTAACATACTTGTGGAGCTCCTTAAAATCTGTGATGATAGAGACAGAAATCTAAGTGTTATTATTGAATTATCTTGGCTATTTTGGACTTGCATCCTTTTCACAAGTCAAGTTAACAGGGGAGCTTATAGTCCAAATTTGATATGGTAGAGCAATGCTCTAGATTGCAGGCAATGCCATAATAACTCATGTTCTTTTAAATTTATTTGACCAAAGATATAGCTATTGTGAAAGTTATCAGAATCAAAATGAATATTTGATATTATGAAAATCCTGACAAAGAGAGCCAGGGAAAGGCCTGAAGACAGGGCTGTCATGCTTGTATACATAATTAAAAAAGACAAACACAAACAAATAAAAAAACTACCACCAAGACTGAGTCAGAAGGATCATTTGAGCCAAGGAGATTGAGGTTGTGGTGAGCTGTGATTGTGCCACTGCACTCCAGCCTGGGTGACAGAGTGAGACACTGGCTCAAAACAACAAGAACAAAAACAACAAACTATCACAAAAGATTGCAGAAGCCATAACCTTGCACAAAAGCTGTTGCAACCTTTCACAAAAATACTTTGCAAATTTATCTGTGCAGCAGCTACCTGTTCAACCTTGGACTGGCATCATTCTTGTTATTGATCTTTGTAGCTAAGGTTAATTAATACAAAACAATTATGTAATCCCCCTCATTTTTTCTTTTAAAAACCTTTGTCCTCCTTGACCTTGGATATGTGCATAGTTTACTATGACATGTGTATTCCCATTGCAAAGCACTATTTCCAAATAAATATCTTTTAGACAGCCTCTCTGTTATTTAGGTTGACACTACCAAGGAAATCAAATATGTAATTTAAACAGGTCTCATAACTTTATGATTATTTATGTGAAACAAAGAATAGTAAAGCCATACACAGGTATGTTCTTTGAAATTCAAAATAGTGTCTAGAATATGTGAAATATGGCACGTGCATTACTTACAAGCAAAACTTCCATTGTTTGAAATGTATTAGACTATCTCTGGGAATCCCAGGAGCACCATATTGACTTTCCTTTGGAGCAAAAGACATTCATAGCTTCCTTTCCCTGTCTTTCTCTGTGTCTTTCTTTCTTTCCTTCCTTCTTTCTTTCAGAAGCAATTTATATGCTTTAATAAAATTTACAGGATGGATATAGCATCTTGGAAACTTTTTGCTATGTATTATAGTCCAAACAGAAAAATTTGCCATTATTAATGATTATCTGTGGGTCAAATAGAGCTTTTACTCTCTAAATGAAATCTGCTGTGTCACCGGGTGTCAGGGTTTCAACTGGAAGCATGTCCTTCAGTGGATTACCAAATCTCTGATGTTATCTAATAATGAAGACAGGATTTTGCTGTACACAGTTCCCACAACTTTTGAAGGTAAAGGCAAAAAGTGGAACTGAGTAATCAAAATAGAAACACCTGATAGAAAATTATGACTGTTCAAGAAATAGGAAACCTAAGAGGGCTAACTAATGATAACCAACAACACAAATTCTGTTTCCTCAGATGAACCGCACAGCCCTGCATTTTGCTGTGGGAAGAAATCATTTATCTGCAGTGACTTTTTTGCCTAATCACAAAGGCAGGGTGGATGTTGCTGATAAGGTAAGCTCATCTTCATTTGTAGAATGGGTTGGTGCATAACCAATGAAGGAGGAGAAACTGATCACTCCAGGTATCTTTTCTGCACACAAAATATTTCCATTTGGCAGTGTTTATTTGGGAAAAGTTTCTTCAAAGGGTACGTGCATTTTGTGATCTTTGTATTTGGGGACTAAATTATTTTCACATTACCTGTAAGATTTGGAATTTTGTTTGTTTTCCCATATTGACCATAGTGCCAAGAGTATGCATTTGTAAGAGTAAACTGGTTGCCAGAGTATAATCTGGAACACGAAAGACAGAAACTAACTTGCTCCAGGAACATTGAAACTTGACCTTACCCTGTGGATTCTGATAATAAAATGACCTATTAAACTCATACTGAGTACTGAGCACACATCTTAGGACTTTGATATTTAACTTCCCCTCTGACCTACAGGAAAAGAATTTTTATAAAAACTAATTTTCAGATGAGGAGTCTGAGACAGATGAAGTGTCTTGTCCAAAAGTTAATTTAAGAAGAGTACAGGCGGGATTTGAACCCAGTCTGTCTGATTCCACAGATCATCCTGTGCGCTATAAATCAATTGAACCATTCAGCTGCCTAGATTTCAAAACCCTCTCAGAGGATTTTTCACTTACTTTTCCCACCTTCATTTAGTATTTAACCATGCCATATGGAAACTAGATGAAGCGACCCGAAATCGTGTTCATCATCTCAAGTTGCATAAGAAGAAAATAGCCTTGCTCTTAAGTTCTTGGTTCTTAATTGATCCAATGGACAATGCGTGATTCTTAGTTAAACTGTGCAGAAGATTCTTACAAGGGTATTGCATTTTCTCCCTGGACTGTGACTTTCTCCCTGGCCGTTCAAGAAATAGGAAACCTAAGAGTGCTAACTAATGATCAGATAACCAACAACAAAAATTCTGGAACCCTGGAGGGTGAGACTTAGCACCGCTTTACCTTCACATCACTCAGGGTCTGGGTTTAGTGTATGCTTCTTGAACGTTTGGAAAATAAGTCAATGAAGCCTACACTAATTGATCATCTCTTTGGTTTTGTCAGCTGTCATAGACAAGGCATAGACTTGGCAATAATTAGAGTTTCTCTTTGTGTCACCAGTGGGGCACCTCCCTCTCTAGTTTATTGCACTGGTGTTTGTGGGTAAGTAGGCTGTTTTATGATAAAACCAGAATTAAAAACTGGCACTAAGAGTGCTCTAACTTTGTGAGTGTAATTAGTTGTACTGGTGTCAATGGTAGTTAAGGAACATGTCCTTTGGGTCTGGAAATTGTCATTTAATTATTTTGCAATATAGTAAATCCCCTACATATGAGCCTTCAAGTTGTGAACATTCAAAGATGCAAACATGTTCACATTTTCGATCACTAAGTTAGTTCACGTGTCTGGTGTACATTGTCACTTGAGTGCATCCTATATAAGGGTTGTACTTTTGTGAGCTTTTTCTGGTCCTCTGGCTGGAAAGCCAAAGGTGTAGTCTCCCACCTCTGCTTTGTACTTCCCTCAAGTAGGTTCAAACATTGTGAGGGTAAAGGGAGAAAAAAAGAAACAGGATTCTCCCTCCATTCCCCTTCTGGCCACAGTTCCCCTGGCCAGAGAGGAGTCCACAGTGTCAGAGTTGTAGGTGTTTGTCCAGCCACTGCTGCTACCCTTGCTGTCGTGGGGTTGCAGCTTTGGGAGTGGGGCCAGGCTGGGGGCAGAGCCAGAAAAGAAAGAAGAGTAGAATTTCCCCTACCATCTCTTTTCTATAGGGGTCTCTTCTGCTTCTTAGACTAGAATGAGGGCTTTTCATGGAACTTTCTGTCCATGCTCAGGGCACAGTTCCATGATTTTTGCTGCCTGAAGTCCAAGTTGGAAGGCATGGAAGTAAAAAAACAAAAGATTAGGAAACCCTGCAGGATTGTTCATACTTTGAGCTCTGGTTTGCTTCCCCAGTCCAACTTTCCACCATTTACTTTACAGATCCCTCAGATAGCTGCTTCCAGCATTCTTTTCAGATATTTTAGTTATATTTGGTAGGAAAGATAGAATGTGCTTACTTCCTCTTAACCACAACTATAGTCCAAAATCTTTAACATATTACCAGAGAGAATGGTACAGGACACACCTAGGTATTCATTGCCCAGATTGGATAGCATCTTTTTTTTTTTTTTTGAGTTGGAATCACTCCGTCGCCCAGGCTGAAGTGCAGTGGCACACATATGGCCATCCCAGCATCGACCTGCTGGACTCCAGTGATTCTTCCACCTTAGCTTTCCAAACAGCTGGAACTACAGGCATGCACTAACACACCCAGCTAATTTTTAAATTTATTGTAGAGATGAGGTCTCAGAGGTTGCCAGGGCTGGTCTTGAACTCACAGGTTCAGGCAATCCTCTTGCCTTGGCCTCCCAAAGTGCTGGGATTACAGGCTGAGCCACTGAGCCTGGCCTGTATCTTCTTATATACAAACATATACTTGTGTTATCTGCAGCGTGACTTTGGCTTCCCTTAATTTTGCCTTGAGGATTGGAATGCTGTCAGGTGAGATATATAGTAATTCCTGATATATCTCCTTTCCCTGCTTTGAATGTTTCACTAAGTTGAATATCTTTATAATGGATTTAATCATTCATGGTGGCATTAGTGCATAATTAGTAAAATGGTTTTCATAATTCAAGCAGTGTCATGTTTGGTCAGATCTGACAGCTTTTTTATCTGAGTGACGAGCCTTGAGTTTGATTTGGCAGATATATCTTCTAAATTCTGACATCTATTTGTAAAGTACTAACAATAATACCCATAATGTAACAACCCCAAAGCTGAGAGGGCTTGTGTGTAAGATCCTTGACATATTCCAAAGAAGTTACCCAGAGGTCCAGCAGGGATAGACATTGGTTTATTAGAACTTATAGGAGGCACTGGTGTTGGCTGGTCAGTAGGAAAGAATATGTCCACGAGGCACTGTTGGCAGTTGGTTGGTGAGGAAAGAAACTGCACTTTGGGGCAGGACAACAAACAGTTTTATAGGCAAGCAAGTCAGTTCTTCAGATTCCTATCCTGTAGCTACAATTACGTTGATTACACATGACGGCCACAAAGCTTTCAGCTTTGCTTGGTCACCAGCAACCTGTGACTCATTATTGGGAGTATGCATATCCTTGGCCAGAAGCCACTCCTGAGGAAGGGGGGAGAGGAAAGTAGTCCATGTCTGGCCCATACCCCACAAAACCCTTTCACCATAAATATTTATTCAGGCCTATTGGGGAAAAGTCTCGGGGGGATTCAACTAGATGGAGGGCCTTGCTACTTTTACTACTTAAAATGTGGTCCTGGACTAGAAGCATAGCATCACCTGTGAGCTTGTTAGAAACACCAAATCTTGGGCCCTGCCCCAGACCTTCTGAATCCGAATCTGTAATTTTAAAAAGTCCCCAGGCAATCATGGTTAGGAAGCACTGGTGTGAGATACAGTCCTGACTACTGTCTATCTGGGAAGCAGGGCAGAAACTGCCACAGATTAATCTTCAATGTACTGCATGCTAAGGACCAAATGCATGGCCTAGCCCCTGGGGACCTCCAGATTCAAAGTGGATGGCATCATTGAGACTTAGGAAGAGACAAACTAGGTAAATGGAGGCTCTTCCTCCAGATATGAATAAAGGACCCCAGGTGGGAGTGCAGGTGGTGTTCAGAGGATAAAGGTGTCTACTCTCAGCTCTTCTCATCTCTGAGAAGCTCCTAAAACATAAGTGATCCCCAGAGGAAGTTGTTGACCTCACCTGTGACCACACGGGTAATGAGGGACAGGTTGTCAGTGAGTCAGGCATTGTTCACTTTACTGAGCATTGTGAGCCAACTGTGTGATCCACGACACATCCTCTTAAGCAGTCTCAGGCGTGCCAGCATCATGTCAGAAAAATGTGTTGGATGAAGGTTCTTTTTGGGAAATTTTCGTCTGTCAGCAGCGATTCATTGCCTCCGGGGAACAATGGCTACACTCTGAATTCATGGTTTTAGAGACTCAAGTTGTTTGTAGCTTGAATTCCCAATTTGTAGATTTTATGATCAGTGCTTGGAATTTTTAGATGTTGGCTGCTTTGAAATTAGGAATGACCTCCTAGGGAAAAATAGAGTTTGTATCAAAGCATGATTTATCACCTCTTTTGGTCTCTTCTGGTCTCTTACGACCATGTGTGAAACCAGATTTAACACTGCTGAATATGGAGCCTTCATTTGTAGGGAAGACTAACTTACGAGGTGGAATTGGGTTAAGCAGATTTTCTGAAGAATTTAACTAGTCATCATACATCATTGTTTCTTGGGACAAACAGTGCAGAAATTGTTATGAATGTTCTTCATGCTGGAACTGTAAATATGTAAATGGATGAACTCATCATCTAATGTGACAGCTGAAATGTAAGTTTGATAGGGCACATACATTAAGAGCAGGGCTTCTCAACAGCAATACTGGTGACATTCGGGCCAAGGTAATTATTTGTTGTGGCGGCAGCCCTGTGTGTTGTAGGATGTATAATAGCATTCCCAGCCTCTACCCAATAATTGTCAATATCTCCCAAATCATGGCAATCAAAAATGTCTCCACACATTTCTAAATGTCCCCTGGGGACAAAATTACCCCCCCAATTGAGAACGACCAATTTAGAGTAACACTTTGATAATCTGGTACTTGCTATTTCACTCTCCTAACCTGAATTCTACTGAATTCCATTCTCAGCTGAGGCTGAGAGTTCAGTTGACCAAGATCCCACCACTTAGAAGTGGTAGAAAGTAACCAGACTTTGAATCAGTTCTGTCTGATCCTAAAGACCATGCTCATAGCTTTTGCCCTCTACTACATCTCTAACTCGGGGCCTAGTTCAGCTTTTCTCAGTTTACTTCCCTCCAATCCCACCTTTCTGAAATAGCTAATGTTAACCCCTGGCCACGTTTCCTTCCACACTTTTCTCCCTGTTTACTCAGCATAAAACTTCATTCAGCATACAGCTGCCCATGGCTTTCCCACAGGTCAATAAGTCCTGATCTGAATCTCTCAGTCTAACTACTTTATGCATTCACGTGTGCACGCACACACATCTATATAATTTTGTATAAATGGAATCTTTTAAATAGCTTTTATATAAATGGGATCCTGTCAGGTGCTGGCTCATGCCTATAATCCCAGCACTTTGGGAGGTAGAAGCGAGAGGATTGCCTGAGTCCAGGGATTCAAGACCAACCTGGGCAACATGGCAAGACCATGTCTCTACAATAAACCAAAGAATCAACTGGGCATGGTGTCACATGCCTGTAGTCCCAGCTACTTGGAAGGCTGAGGCAGAAGGATTGCCTGAGCCCAGCTGTTCAAGGCTGCGGTGGCCATAACTTTGCCACTGCACTCCAGCCTGGGCAACAGAGTGAGACTCCCACTCTAAGTAAATAAATACATAAATACGTAAATAAATGAGATCCTTTATATAACTTGTCTTTCCTGCTTCACTTTTGTATGCCCTTCCTCCTCTAGTAACTACACTTAACAATCTGAGATACGTGTGTTTATTTCTAGACTTTTCTCCTCACATAGTCATTTCTATATCAGTCTATTTACTTACCTACCAGCCCTCCTATATACAGATATAGATATATGCATATACACACAGGGGTTTTTGTTCATTGTTTCTTTTTAAATATGGGATTCTCTTATATTTGTTCTCCATCTCATTTTCTGTATTCTGCAAAGCTCATGGAAATCTTTCCAAGTCAATTGTTATAGCTCTAGTTCATTATTTTTAATGACTGCATTATATAGTATGATTATTTCATAATTTATTCAGCATTGCCATACTGATAGGCGTTCACCTTGCTATCCCAGTTTTTAGTGTTACAATTAATGTCCTTGTATATATAACATTAAATCCTGAAATTTTATTTTCATGGGCTAGATTCCCAGAAGTAGGATTGCTGATTGTATTTTCAATTTTTAAAAATTTATTTGTTTATTATTTATCTATTTATTTATTGAGTTGGGGTCTCACTCTGTCACCCAGGCTGAAGTGCAGTGGCAAGATCATGACTCACTGCAGCCTTAACCTCCTGGGCTCAGGCAATCCTTTTGCCTCAGCTTTCTGAGTAGCTGGTACTACAGGCATGTGCCACCATGCCCCACTATTTTTTTATTTTTTATTTTTGTAGAGACATGGTCTCACTATGTTGCCCAGGTTGATCTGAACTCTTGGGCTCAAGCAGTCCTCCTGCTTCGGCCCCACCATAGTGCTGGGATTACAGGTGTGAACCACTGTGCCCAGCCTATATTTTCAACTTGAATAGATTGTTCCAGATTGCTTAAATAATAACGATTTCTGTTTCCTTTCTTTGTCCATTTTTCTGTTGGTTTACATGTTTTTTTCTTGTTATTTGTAAGAGGGTTTCATATATTTGAGAATTGCCATTATCTCTATCAAAAATACATTTTTAAAATTATTTGTTTATTGATTTTATTATCTATCTTTTCCTTTGTAACTGCATATTTCAGTCTGTATTTTGTTCTATTTATTGTTTGTGAGTCTTGTGAGTGTGGTATGATACAGCATTTCACTTTATTTTCTTTTAGATGGAGAACCACGTGTGCCTGCAACACTCATTAAATATACTCATTTTCCTCACAGAGTTGAAATATCACCTTTGCTGTATACCAAATTCTTTATTTCTTAATTTTCAACAATGTAATATTTGCTTGTCTTTTGTGGGTGAGATAGTGTGCAATGGCTCATCCACATGGTAGATTCTCTTCTTCTCTCTTGCCGGGGAAGCACAGCTTGGCTGTAATTCATCTTGCAGCCTGGTCTGGAAGCCTCAAGATCATGCTCATGCTGGTTAGAGCTGGAGCAGACCAGAGAGCTGAGAGTCAGGTAGGCTTGTGGGTCACGCTTGAACATGCCCTCACCTCCGTGTCGCAGCAGGGAGGAGGTTCTGAGGTCACTATGTGAGCATCTCCTCCACATTGGCTTTCTTCAGGATGGAATGCATGCCCTCCACTTTGCTGCTCAGAGCAATCACGGGCGCATCGTGGAGTACTTCATTCAGGATCTGCACCTGAGGGACCTGAACTGGCCTGATAAGGTATGTTGACTGTGGGGTCAGGCTCACATGCACCTCCACCAATTCTGCTTTCTTCCTGCTCCTGGTTGAGTTATCAATGTGGCCAGCACAGACAAGCCTGACCCTGTTGCTAGCTCCTCACCACCAAGGCAGACCACAGGGAGTGGGAAGAATGGGGGGGGTGGTTGGTGGTGTCCTGGCCCCCGCATGAGGGAAGGACAGAATGTATTGAGGAAGCAGACCCATTCCTTCCTCTCTTACAAATCCTCATTCTGGCCGGGTTGTGGACAGCCTGAACCACCTTTAGTATTCAAAATGTGTGCCTCAATTTTATTCTGTTATACTTGACCTTTTTGGAATTTATTTGACCCAAAGCTATACAGTAATGAACCATGGAATATCATTCAGTTTTACTGTATTTGTCTATATTCCTTCGGTTTTCATAAAGAGATACTTATAATACCAGCTACTACTTAATGAGTGTTTATTAGTGTGCCAGATACAGAGGAAAGCTATTTATACACATTGTTTCAATAAGAGGTCTTGGACTAGCACCTTCAGATGCCCAACAAATCATTGCTGAATGAATGAATGCTCTCATTAATTCTCACAATAATCCTATAAGGTAGAAAATATTTTGCTCATAGTCAGAGATGAGGAAGTTGAGGCTCAGGGAAGCTAAGTACCTGACAAAAATCTCAAAAGCCAGGATTTGAAGGCGAGCCTGGTTGGCTCCGTCCATGCTATACTCAGTTGATAGTAGGCATTGCCTGTGTGTCAGGGACTGTCTTTCCCTGGAATATCTCTCTCTATGCTTGTTTCATTGAGCAGTAGCCTTTGTACATTGGCATTTTGATTTCTCAGCAGTAGAATATGCTTCATGGAGACTTACTTTCCTTCGTGCCACTAGGACACAATTTTCCATAAAAGCTTCTCTAGAAGTTGATCAGTAATATTACTTTATTATTTTACCTCTTAAAAAAATTTATTTTTCCTAACCTCAATCTTAAAAGCAATGTATTAGTCCATCTTGCATTGCTACAAAGGCTTGCTTGAGGTTTATGAAGCAAAGAGGCTTGTTTGGCTCATGGTTCTGCAGGTGGCGCAAGAAGCATGGTGCTGGCATCTGCTTCTGGTGAGGGCCTTGGACTGCTTCCACTCAAGGCAGCAGGTAAAAGGGAGCAGGTGTGTTCATGAACTGTTCATGAAAGATCCACCTCTATGACCCAAACACCTCCTACCAGGCCCCACCTCCATAACAGGAGAATCACATTTCAGCATGAGATCTGGAAGGGACAAATATCCAAACTATATCAAACAACAAGAGCAGCAAAAACTATTCAGATTAGACCTATAAGCTTCTACTTCCTTTACATATGACTAAACAACTATACACTTACAGCTTGGAGGCAGACAGACTTGGGCTGTGGTCCAGACAGTGTCACTATCTATTAGCTGTGTGACTTTAAGCAAGTACACCAAGTGCTGAAAGCCTTAGTTTCTCCATCTGTAAAATGGAAATAATAAAATCTACTTCATGGTAGCAATAAGGGATAATAGGGGAAGTCTTGTTTCCCATGTGATTATTTCTTTAAATCAGCAAACCTCCATTCTTTGATATAGACAATTGATATTTCCTCAGTCTTAGGTAAAAGTTCCCATGCAAATGAGCTTCATGATGAGCCATTCCATAACTGCTGTCCATCAGATACCACCCCTAAGCCATCCCTACGTACAGTACTGGGGCAGCCACTGTTGAGATGCTTAAATGAGGTAATGACTACAATGCACTTAGCAAAGAGCTGGGCACATAAGTGCTCACTAAATGGTAGTTATTGTAACAATCATTATAGGATAAAATGTACATCTGATTTCCTCCAACTGACAGTCATAGTCAAATACCATGTAGTATCAGGGTAAGGAATTTGTATCTTTCCAGTTTTATCCATGCTAGGTAGGAATGTGGCCTACAGATGAATTCCATTCAGTTCAGTTCAGCAAGTTTTTGTTGAGGGCCTGTGATGCAGGAGACACAGAATTGTTTCCCCTTCACTGGGCTCTCACTGCTTTCTTGGAAAACTGCAGTATGGGAAGAATCTGTCAGGTTAACGGGTTTCAAAGACCAAAGCAGATTTACAAGGAGACTTCCCCACTTCTTGAGTTTCTGCTGGCCAGCAGCCTTCCTGTCTGATACCTCTTTTCAGATGATTCTGGGTTCATCTTGGACCCCCTTCCTCCTCCTCTCTCTGTTGGGGAAAAGACTGAGGACCTCTGGCAACAAACTTACACAGCACTATGTGTCCAGGTGAGAGATCTTAAATTAAGATGAGTTCAGAACATAACAGGAATGAGCAAATAATGACTTCACTGGGTCATCTAGGGAAAGAAGACTCAGTCCAATTTTAGTCCTGTAAGAAAACTGGCTGGGCTCGGTGGCTCAGCCTGTAATCCCGCGCCTTTGGGAGGCTGAGGTGAGTGGATTGCCTGAGCCCGCGGGTTTGAGACCCACCTGGGCAAGAAAGACCTCATCTCTACAATAAATCAAAAAATTAGCCGGGCGTGGTAGCGCGTGCCTGTAGTTCCAGATACTTGGAAGGCTGAGGCGGAAGGATCGCCGGAGCCCAGCAGGTTGAGGCTGCGGTGGCCGGGAGCAGCCACTGCACTCCAGTCTGGGTGACAGAGTGAGACTCCAACTAAAACAAAAACAAAAACAAAAACAAACAAACAAAAAAAGAAAACTGGATTGGTCGGTAGACAAACAAAATCTACTTTTTTCCCCCTAAGATCTGTGAGCAGGCTCAAGTCTGTAAGCAAATCTAGTTGGAATGGTGGTTGCCAGGGCCTGGAGGGAAGGGGACGTGGGGAGGTGGGGAGCTATTTGTCTAATGAATACAGAATTACTGTTTTGCAAGATGAAAGGGGTTATGGAGATGGATGGTAGTGATGGTTGCACAACCATAGTTAATGTTCTTAAAACCACTGAACTAAAAACTTAATGGTGGTTAAGATGATGAATTTTATGTTATGAGTACTTTACCATAATTTTTAAGAATGGGGAAAAAAATAGCCAGTTGGAGCTGGGATCAGGAGCTCAAGGTGTATTAATTCAGCATTGAGTTTCCCATCTTTTTGCTTAAAGGTATTGTGGAGTATAAGGAATACACTTGCTAGAAAAGACTACAGCATTAGCTTGCTTAGTTTCTTATCATCATAAAGTGATTGAGAGCCTGTTTACCCACCAGGGCTGGAAAAATCCTTCTCGTTGGCCTGGAGGGAACTCCAAAAGCCAACAAGGAAAGCTCTCCTAGGAGGAGGCACCTAAAACCAAATGGGTTTCTCTAGGCCCAGGAGAATTTGAGTGAGGGTAGGAGAGATGGAGGACATGGGAAATCTTTTGAGATTCTTGCAGCTCCAGGCTCTGGAACTCACTGAGGCCTTTTTATAGGACCAACAGTTTCATATGTTACTGTGCAGTAACAGACCAATTACACTGAGACAGCAGGGTTTGCAGTGGAGAAAGAATTTGATGGCTACAGGGCTTGGAGCAAGGAGATGGAAGGAGATCCTCAAACCCATCCATCCAGAGGGCAGTTGACCTCTTGAATGATGCCAGGTGTGCTGCAAGTTTGGTTTATTTTCATTTCTCCCTCCCCTTTCTTTCCTGATTAATTAATTAATCTCACTGAGGAGTTCTGGGCTGGAATTTTCAAGGGAATTGTGGAAGGTGAGGGGTTGGAAAACTGGGGCCATTGATTGGTCAGGGTAAGCAGGATGAAACCATCAGGATGTGGAAACCATATTGTTTGGTGAGACAGCTTTTTGTGAGGTCCTTTAGGTCAGCTGGAATAGTGGGGTCCTTTGACCAGCTGACATCAGTAGTTTCATCAGTGTTCAGGACCTGAAGGAATATCTCAAAGGGAAATCTTAATGTTTTATCTCTTTCAAGTTGCTATCTACAGAGCAGTTAAGCAGAACTATGATCTTCTAACAGGGTCTATGCGATTCTGAGTCAATAGGCGCCAAACACCTAGCAGGAAGCAGGTCAGAGAGCAGCTGACCTCATGATTAATGCTGAGTGTGCTGCAAGCTTGGGTTCTTTTCATTTCTCCCTCTCCTCTCTACCCTGATTAACTTTATAAAGTTTATAGGGACAGTTTCAGTCTCTCCAGGGGAGAGAGATTAGAACACCAGAAGTTAAGGGTGAAATAGTCTAGATATTTGGTATCTGCCTATGTAAACTCCCACCTAGCGATCAAAAGTAAATACTCAGACTGACATGCTAGGGGAGGTAGGGAAATAGAAAGGAAGTCCTCACAGGCCATTCATATATATATTTTAAGTATTTATAAGAGTTTGGTGGTAGAATGTTAGACAGACTTCCATTGGTTTAAAGGAGTCTGTATAGGATGTCTCTGGAAGTCAAAATGCAGAGAAACTTCTTGATGGGGAGAGAGGTGGGAATTATGAGTATAACGGTACTTGAGAAGACAGCTATTTTCTGATTAACCTTAGGCAACATTTAACAGCCTTAGGTTTAACCAAGACTGTTGGCTCCAATCTATAAAGGAAAAACAAACCTACTGTCTCCCAACTGGGTAGTGCCACACCTTGGGATTTACCACTCTGCTCTTTTTCTTACCTCATGGCACATATTCTTTTACCTCTGAAGCCTCTAGTTATTCAAGGTGTTTCCCTGCTTTAGGTGCCCGGTTTCAGGGTGAGGGAAATGTCATGGGCATGGACATGAACCGGAGTCCTACCCAGCATCTCTCCTCAGGGCTCCCTAGGGCAACCTCTCAGGGACTCTGGGGGTGAAAGATGGTTAGTTTGGACTTTGACTGCCTGTTTAAAGGCTGTTTACAAAGTTTTTGATGAATTTGATAACATCAAATATGATAGCCCTTGCAGTAAACTTAACATAAAAAAAATATAATACACAATTGCAATCCCTCAGACATGCTCACATGCAAAAAAATTTAAACGTGTTGAGTTAAAACATACCAGGTTAAGTATACATCAAGTTAATAACGGAGCAGGAATCCCAGACCCTCTTTGTTTTAATTAGGAAAAAAACTCAGAATCCAGAGCCAGGGGGCCATAATAATTTAAGCAAGGCCTGAGGCTCTGACACCAGGCTGTACTATACCCCTGGCTAGAAAATTGTCCTGCTTTCCAAATGAGGGAGATCCTGTGAGATTGCACTGGAGAGATACTTGAACATGATTAGAAAGGGTTGGGTGGTTTAAAAAAATAAAATAATGGTCAGGCCATGCTTTTCTTTAAGCCCTGCCTGGCCCCCTCCCCAATCTGGAGGAGGTGAATCCCCCACTTCTGTCTCTCTCCAATCCACTTTCTAAATAAACTTTGTTCTCAATCTAAAAAATAAATAAAATAAGACATGATAAGAAACCATATTTTTAGCCGGGCTCAGTGGCTCAGCCTGTAATCCTGCACCTTGGGAGGCTGAGGTGAGTGGACTGCCAGAGCCCATGGGTTCGAGACCCACCTCAGCAACTTGGTGAGACCTCATCTCTACAATAAATCAAAAAAATTAGACGGGTGTGGTAGCGCATGACTGTAGTTCCAGCTCCTTGGACGGCCTGTAGTTCCAGCTCCTTGGACGGCTGAGGCGGAAGGATTGCCAGAGCCCAGCAGGTCGAGGCTGCAGTCTCTGGGAGCGGCCACTGCACTCCAGTCTGGGCAACATAGTGAGACTCCAACTCAAAAAAAAAAAGATCCTGTCATGACAGTCTGACCTACTCCCTCTGGTCCACCCCCAATCAGCTCACTCCACCAGACATCACCCTCTCACAGCTTTTGGTGGCTTGATATCTTGTCCTCATTTTCATTCAACCTTTGCGGTCATCCCTTGTATCTAGTCACTGCCCATGTCCGGCTGCTGGGCTATCCTCAGAGTAAAATGTCTCTCTCATCCATACCCAACACTTTAATACAGATACATACCTACCTCTTCTTACTGCCTTCTAACAGAAGAAATCAGATGGAATGAATCACTCTTTGTCCCTCACACAAATCAGGGGTATATATCAAGATTCGGTAACTGAATGACTGGCTTCTATGGTGGGGGCCTCCAAGTAGTCAGCAAGGACCACATCTTCTTTCTCTGGGGTGCAGAATAAAGCTGGAATTTCCCATCTGATCAGAG
>CAUYQG010008123.1:0-12901 GCA_963574415.1 Tarsius wallacei | reverse complement strand
CTATATTCTTCTTTTGGTTTTTCTTCATTTGTGCAGTTTTTTCCTCCCTACTTTTTCCTTCCCTCCACTTCACCATCTTCTTTAATTCTGTTATTCAGGGGTGGAGGGATTGCTTTTACTTCTGTTTGCTCAATCTCCTATTCTTTTTTATGTATGCCCTCCTACTTTGTTCAATTCTGGAGTTGCACTGTAGGTTGGGGGTTGTCCTTTTTGCAGTTTTGAGATTTACTTAAGGGGGAAGCTGTGATTCAAAATCTATCTGCAGGTCCTGGTATCTGCCGACAGGTGGGTGGATAATATGAAACTCACTTCCCACTTCCTTGGAATCTGTGCAGTGGGGTTGTAGGTTTATTCCCTGAAATAAAATGAGGTTAACAGAAGGAAGAGAATGGAGCAGACAGTGGGGGAAAGAGGGGGGTGGAAAGAGAGAAGAGTAAGGTGGATAACAGACGAGTGTACCAACAAATGGAGAGAGAGACAAAAACTAAAACAGATAAAAACAATAGACCACGGCTACAAACTGACCAACTCCCATACAAAAAAAACTAAAACATACAATGATACTAACATACAAGCTAACCAATCTCCTTATTGGTGTGTTATTCCTCTATACAAAGCTATGGTTTACAGAGAGAAGAAAAGAAAAGAAGAAAAGAAAAGGAAAAAAAATGGGAGGGGAACAAAACAAAAGGAATAGAATCAAGTCAGTAAACTAACAGAACCAATCAAGCACACTCTGAGACTTTTCGTTTAATTCTAGTGTCCTTTCAGCTCTGATTTCTAGCTGCTTTTTCAGACTGGTAAATTTGTTCACAGTTAGGGTCAGTTTCCCCCTTTCGGTGTTGTTACCTTGAGTCACCAGCAGGTCGGGCTATCTCATGGCTCCAGATGGTCTTTATCTCAGCTGCTCGCCCCACAGGGGAGGGAGCCAGAAAGAAGTCGGATATGGGAGGCGTGGCCTCAAGGCACACGGGAGGAGACCCATGGCTTGGCAGGATGTCACAGTGGCAGTAGTGCTGGCAGCGATCTCAGCAGATCCTGCTCACAGTGGTTCCAAGGTTTGAAGGCATGGATCACCTCACACATGGGCAGTGTGATGTTCAATGGCTGCTGTGCGGTGGTGGCAGTGGCTGCTGCTGCCCGGATCACTGCGATGTAGAGCTTGCAGGAGTTTCAAGGTCTGGAGGCGTGGATCGCCTCAGGCACAGGCGGTGCAATGTGCAATGGCTGCTGCAGCAGCGGCGGCGGCAGCGGCGGCACTGGCTGCTGCTGCTGCTGCCCAGATCGCCATGTTGCTTCAGCGGTGTCAATGGCCAAGCTCCATGTGAATAGCAGGCTGCCAACGATGGGATCTGCAGCCCCCAGGGAGAGAGCCCGAGTCTTTTTGTGTCCTCTTTTGCAGAGGTCTCATAGACCAAGCTGCCTCGTCGCCATCTTTCCGGAAGTCCGGTAACCATTTTCCAGATAGAAAATTTAATGTAATTTAGAACCTAATACATTAAAATGTGAGAAAATTGACAAAAAACAGAAACAATAAAAAATAACAAAAGAAACTTTAGAAGAATACAATGACTGAACTAGAAATTTTTTTTTAAAGCTTTAACAGTAGAATTGATCAAATAGACGAAAGAGTCAGTGAGCTGAGAAACAGAATATTTGAAATTATTCAATCAGAATAGAAAAATATAGGAAAAAAAGGAAATAACCTATGGGAATTATGGTACACCATTAAAAGACCAAAACATTTGCATAGCAGAATTTTCAGAAGATAAAGAAAGAGAAAAATGTCCAAATATCATATTTAAGTAAATAATGGCTGAAAGCTTTCTTGATCTAGTAATAGATACCAATACCCAGGTATAAAAAGCAAAGAAGTCGCAAATAAAATTCGACCCAAAGAGGAGTACACAAAGATATATGATACTAAGATTATAAAAAATAAAATGAAGAAAATATTCTGAAAGCAGCAAGAAATAAAAACCACAATACATACAAAAGAATGAAATCCTGGCCGGGCTCAGTGGCTCAGCCTGTAATCCCGTGCATTGGGAGGCCGAAGTGAGAGAATTGCCTGAGCCCGAGGATTTGAGACCCACCTGGGCAACTTGGCTAGACCTCATCTCTACAATAAATCAAAAAATTTACCCGGGCATGGTAGCACCTGCCTGTAGTTCCAGCTACTCGTAAGGCTGAGGCGGAAGGATCGCCAGAGCCCAGCAGTCGAGGCTGTGGTGGCCAGGAGCAGCCACTGCACTCTAGTCTGGGTGACTGAGTGAGATTCCAACTCAAAAAAAAAAAGAATGAAATCCTGAAAGCCAGGTGAGAGTGGGATGATACATTCGATACAAAGAAGAAGAAGGTGGTGGAAGAGGATGAGGAAACAAGCAACCAACAATACTTTACTCTGCAAAGCTCTTCAGAAAAAAGGAGATAAACATTTTCTCATACAAACAAAAGGTGAGGAAGCTTATCACCAACAGTCCTATCTTACAAAAGATACTAAAGTGATTTCTTCAAGCTGAAAAAAAATTCTAATGAATGACACAAAAATATTCAGAAGTATAAAACTCACTGATAAAAATAGGTACACAGTCAAATTAGTAATATTCTAATACTTCAACAATAGTGTGTAAATCACTGATATTTTTAGTTTGGCGGTTAAAAGACAAAACTATTAAATATAATAAAAGGACAATTTCTTAAGAAAGATAATATATAAAATATCTAAATTGTGATATCAAAAATTCAAAATATTTGGAGAATTTGGGTTAAAATGAGTGTCTGTTGTTCCTATTGCAATCTAAGCCTAATAGTATTCACCAACCAAAAAGCATCAATAAATACAATAAGAACTAAAAAAGAAACATAAAAACACACTACTATAAATATTATGTAATCACAAATGGGGACAGTCAGAGCAGAGAAAGGGAAGAAAGGATTTAGAAAACAATTAACAAAAAAGCATTAATAAGTTCTTGTTTGTCAATAATCACCTTAAATGTAAATTAATCAAAGTCAGGTGTGCTGTAACCCAGCCTGAGTGATGGAGTGAGACTCCAACTCAAAAAAGAAAAAAAAAAAAAAAACAGGACAAAAGATATGAATAGACATTTCTCAGAAGAAGACACACAAGCAGCCAACAGATGCATGAAAAAATGCTCAGCCTCACTAATCATCAAAGAATTGCAAATTAAAACCACACTGTGATACCACTTAACTCCAATCAGAATGACCATCAACAGTAACTCAAAAAACAACAGATGCTGGAGAGGATGTGGGGAAAATGGAACACTTCTGTTGGTAGGAGTGTAAACTAGTACAATCTCTGTGGAAAACAGTGTGGCAATTTCTAAAATATCTAAAAATCCACCTTCCATATAATCCAGCAATCCCCCTTCTGGGAATATACCCAGAAAAACTCAAATCACTCTATGAAAAAGATAACTGCACATGCATGTTTATTCCAGCATTATTCACAATAGCAAAAACATGAAACCAACTGTGCTGCCCATTGGTACATTTACACAGTGGAATATTATGCAGTCATAAATAAAAACAAAATTAGGAACTTCGCAGCAACTTGGATGGAACTAGAGTCTATAATACTCAGTTATTTATCATAGAAACAAAGGTCTGAGTCCTACGTTCTCACCTATAAGTGGACCCTGAACATTTCTCATACTATAAGAAAGAGATTGGCAGTAAGGGGATACTGCCAGGGGAGGGGGGGACACATAACATCAATAAGAATACCAATCTTTACCAGTACGATGAACACTTATGTACCTAACCTTGAATTGTACCCCACATCTTCAAAAAGATAATAAGTAAAAAAAAAGTCAGGTGTGGGGGCATGCACTTGTAGTCCCAGCTACTCAGAAGGCTGAGGTCAGAGGATTGCTTGCGGCCAGAAGGTCAAGATTATAAGTGTGTTATGATAGTCATTGAATTCCAGCCTGGGCAACATAGCAAAACACTATTTCAACAATAATAGCAGCAACAATAACAACAAAAGATATAGGTTGGCTGAATGATTTTTTTAAAAAAATGATCTCACATTTTGCTACCTACAAACTACATATAATCCAAAAGTGAAGGAATGGGAAAAGGTATCCTATGAAAATGGAAATCAAAGGAAAGCAGGTATAGCAGTAGCTATACTTATATAAAATAAAATAGACTTTTAAATTATTTAGAAAGTGACAAAAGGTTATTATTTAATGATAAAGAGGTCAATTCAGCAAAGAATATGACAATCATAAACATGCACAAAATCTACATTAAAGCACCTAAATATATAAAGCAAATATTAATAGGTCTACAGGGATAAATTAACAATGCAATAGTAGGGACCTTCAACATCTGACTTACAGTAATGGAAAAATTATCCAGTAATAAGGTCAATGAAAATAATAGATGTAAACTGCACTCTAGACCAAAAGGCCCTAACAGATATTTACAGAACATTCTTTCTAATAGCTACAAAATGTAAATTCTTCTCAACTTCATGACATAGAACATTCTTGAGCATGTTCTACATTCCACAAGTCTGAATTTAAGAAGGTAAAATCATACCAATTATTTCCACTGACCACAGCAGTATAGAACCAGAAATCAATAACAAGAGAAACTTTAAAAACTTCACAAACATATAGAACTTAAACAAAATTAACCTGGGAAAACAATATGTAAATTAATAAAGTAAAATAGAAATCTCTCTAGAAAACTGTAAATAAAAGCAAAACCATACACAAAACTATGGGAAAGTGCAAAAACATGTCTAAGAGAGAAATTTATATAAATAAATGACTACATCAAAAAAAAAAAAGATCTCAAATAAATAACCGAAAATTTAACTTCAAAAAACTGGAAAAACAAGAACATACTAAACTTAAAATTAACATAAGAAAAAAATAATGAAGATGAAAGTAGAAATTAAGGAAATATAGACAAAAATCATTACAGTGGATCAATAAAACAAATAATTTTTTTGCAAAGATAAAATTGGCAGAAATTTAGCTAGACTAAGAAAATAGAGAGAAGGCTAAAATAAATAAAATCAGAGATGAAAAAGGAAGCATTACAACTGGTATTACAGAAATATAAAAGTACGAGACTATTATGAACCATTACTCACTAGTATATTGAATAACTTAAAAGAAATGGTTAAATAATTTATCACATGCATCTTGCCAAGATTGAATCATGAAAACATAGAAAATCTGAACAGTCCAATAACAAAGAACAAGATTGAATTAGTAATAAAAAATGTACTATCAAAAAAAACCCAGGATATAATGGTTTCACTGATAAATTCTACAAAACATTTAAAAAAAAATAACACCAGTTTTACTCAAACTATTCCAAAAAATTGAAGAGGAAGGAATATTCCCAAACTCATTGTACTAGGCCAGAATTACTCTGATGCCAAAACAAGACAAGGGCACACACACACACACACACACACACATATGCAGACACACACACACCAAAATTACAAGCCAATATCTCTTATAAACATAGATGCAAAAACACTAACAAGCTGAATTTAAAAAGATTAAGAAGATTACTCACCATGATCAAGTGGGAGTCAACTATGAATCCAAGGATGGTTGAATATATAAAAAATAATAAATATGATCTATCATATCAACATAATAAATGACAAAATCCATATGATAGTTTCAATAGATACAGAAAAAATATTTTACATGATTCAACATCCCTTTTTAATAAAAATTATCAACAAGTTAGGTAAAAAACCAACTCCCTAAAAGCTATATATGACAAACCCACAGCTAATGTCATACTGAACATGAAAATATCAAAAACTCTTACTCTAGGATCTGGAATAAGATAACAATGGTCACTTTTGTGATTCCTATTCAACATAGTCTTGGAATACCCAGCTAGAGTAATTAAACAACAGAAAGTAATCAAACACACCCCAAATAGAAAAGTTAAATTGCCTTTGTTTATAGATGGTGTAATCTTATATGTAGAAAATTCTAAAGACGCCATTAAAAATATTAGATCTAATAAACAAATTTGATAAAGCCATAGGGTTAAAAATCAACCTGTAAAAGCCAGTGGTGTTTCTATACAGTAATAGAAAACTGTATGAAAAAGAAGTCAAGAAAAAAAAACTCATTTATAATAATCACAAACTAAATAAAATACTTAGGAACAAACTTAATCAAAGAGGTGAAAGATCTCTCCACAGAAACCATAAAATATTAATGAAAGAAGTTTTAAAAATACAAATAAATGGAAATATTAGCCCAAGCTGATAGATTGGAAGAATTAACATTATTAAAATATTCCTAGTACTCAAAGTGATCTACAGATTCAGTGCAAACTTTATTAAAATACTAATGCCATTCTTCACAGAAATAGGAAGCAAAATTCTAAAATTTATATAGAACCACAAAGGATTATGAATAGCATAAACCGCGTCACACTACCTGACTTTAAGATATATTACAAAACTATAGTAATTGAGTATACTGGTACTGGCATTAAAATAGACACATAGAGCAATGGAACAGAATAGACAACACAGAAAAATATCCATGTACTTGCAGCCAACTGATCATCAACAAAGGTCCAAGAGTTCACAATAGAGAAAGGTAGTCTTATTCATAAGTGTTCAGGGAAACTGGATATCCATGCAGTTAAGAATGAGGCTACACCCTATCTTTTATGGTATACTTTAATCAACTCAAAATGGATAAGACCTTGAATAACAGAATTACTGAAAAAAAAAACAGAAAAAAATGCTTTATGACATTGGTATAGGCAAGCGTTTTTGGATAAGACTCTGAAAGCAGAAGCAACTAAACCAGAAATAGACAAAAGAGATTATAGCAAATAAAAAGTTTCTGCATAGCAAAATAAACACTCAACAGAGTAGAGACAATCTTTATAGAGGATATTTTTTCAAATACTGCAGCTGATGAGGGTTTACTATTCAGAATATATAAGAAACTGAAACAAAACAATAGCAGAACAAAACAAAAATAAATAATACAATTTTAAAATAGTCAAAATACTTGAATAGACATTTAAAAAAATAAGACATACAAATGGTCATTAAGCATATTAAAAATGCTTAGTTACTGATCATTAAAAAAATATAACAAAACAAAAATGAAAAGCTGAATTAGAAAACTGCACATCAAAGCCATACACCAAATGGAATGGCTGTTATCAAAAAGATAAAAGCTATTACAGATATGGATGTGGAGAAGGGGGAATTCTTATACACTGTTAGTGAAAATGTAAATTAGTGCAGACCTTATGGTAAATGGTATGGAGTTTCCACAAAAATATAAAAATCAAACTACTGTAAGATCCAGCAATTCCACTATTGGGTATATACCTAAAATAAGTCAGTATGTCAAAGAGATATCCGCACTTTCAGTTTTATTGCAACACTATTCTCAATAGTTAAGACATGAATTGATCCTAAATTTCTATAAACAGATGAATGCATAAAGAAAACGTGGTGTATTTCTACACAATAGGGTACTATTAATCCATGAATATGAATAAAATCCTGTCATTTGCAGCAACATGGTAAAACTGGAGGAATATTAAGTGAAACAAGCCAGAAACAGAAAGACAAATACTGTGCGATTTCACTTATATGTGAAAGTTTAAAAGTTTAATTCATGGAAGTAGAGAACAGAACAATGATTACCAGAAACTGTGAGTGTGGGGATTTTGAAAGATGTAGGTAAAAATACAAAATTTTAATTTGATAGAAGGAATAAATTCTGGTATTCTATTGCACACTAGGATGACGCTGATTAACAGTATTGTAGTTGTATATGTTACAATAACGACAAGAGAGAATATTGAATGTTCTCAATACAAAATATGATAAATGTATGAGGTGATGAATATGCTATTTGATATTTATACAATCTCTACATATATTAAAAAGTCATACTCTATCCCATAAGTATATACAGTTATTACATGACATTTAAAACAAAATAGAAAAATGAGAGAATTGCTGAACAAATATTCTTTTTAAAGTTTTATTTTAATTACATAAGTAGGCTGGGTGTGGTAGCTCAGCCTGTAATCCCAGCCCTTTGAGAGGCCGAGGCAAGAGAATTCCTGAGCCCGGGATTCGAGACCAGGCTGGGCAACTTGGTGAGACCTCGTCTCTACAGTAAAACCACAAATATTAGCCGGGAGTGGTGGTGTGTGTCTGTAGTTCCAGCTACTTGGAGGACTGAGGTGGAAGGATCACCTGATCCCAGTAGGTGGAGGCTGCAGTGGCCGTGAGCATGCCGCTGCATTCCAGCCTGGGTGACAAGAGACTCCAACTCAAAAAAACAAAATTACTTGAGTAAAATATGATATTATACATATATAAGTTTTTATTCTTGTGGTTAAAATCTCTGTCTTATATTTTTAAACTTAGAAATGAAGAAATAATTAGCTATTCAGGGGGCCTTACTTTATTGTTTTGTTCTAGAGTTTAAGCTAAACATGTAATTTAAGTATAATATGTATGGATATATATTTGTGCTATATTTATATTTATATGTACCGATTCAAACATATATACACATATACATACATACACACAACCTTTCTCAAGATAAAAATGCACCTTCCCAAAATAAGATACACAAAGTATCAGCCATGGGCTAGCTTATCATTGTAGACTTGCCTCAATTTTGTCATTCTCCAATGACTTAAATATTTTGGACATGGTAATTAAAAAACCTGGCTTGAAGCACAGCTGATATTTTTAACTCTTTTCACTCCCCCGAGACATTTATCTGTAGCTTATCACAAGACTCAACTTTATAATCATAGCTTTCTTTTTTCAACCATATATTCCATGTTCTTTTCATTCTTTGTTGGCAGCCTGATAAAATGAATTCATTTCCTGGAGTGAGGGTGATCTAAAACTATTTTTTTCCTGAATTATCTGGGTCTACATCAGCAGTGTCTTAATAGGAATAATTTTCCATTGGCCAAGCCTATTGACCAAAGGAGTATTACGAATGCCAGTGAATTTCCTTGGGTTCTATTTACTCTCATTTTGCAGCAACATCTCAGTTCAAGCTTGGTAATTAGAATTATTCACCTTGATCAGTAAGTGAAATGACTCCTTTTTCTGCCTGTTAGTTCAGTGGCATAGGATTTTGATCATGTCAGTGGGTGTTTGAGGAGTCAGCCTCAGCTTTCAAACCTTTAAAGAGATTATCATTTTTCTAGGGAGAAATATATGTTCACTGAGCATCAAAACTTTTAATGTCTCAAATCTGATTCAGGATTTAGAACAAAACATATCTTATATAATTCGTTGTCATTGGGAGAGAGATCACGTCCCTATCTTCTGCCAATTTCTTGGACCCACTTTTAATAGCTAAGGAGTGAATGTCACCATAGCCAACATTAAGGCAAGGCTTGTATTATGTCTTTAGCATACCATCCCAGCATTCTATACAAGTCTGTTCTTTCTAATCATACGTATAAACTAATGAATCCTGTGCATGTGATTACATTGTGATACTTTACCATAAGGTAAGCAAAGGAGGCCCTATGGGATTAGGTTGACAGATTAGACATTCTGTAAAACCATGAAAGATGATGATGGCAGAAGCATTGCAATCATAAAGGGAAATGTAATATTCATCATATATATATGCATATTATGACAAGCTTCTTTCATCTTCATGATTAAGTAGTGCAATATAATCAATATATTTCCAGGTTGCCTTATCCCTCCCCCCAAAAAAGGTGTTTAATTGAAGCTGTATGATTGTAGGTCAAGCACCTAGCAGTGGTGGTAAACAGATCGTCAATGGTGAGGAGAAGTTCATGCTTCAGTGTCCATAAGTAGTCACTATCTTTGTCACCATGGTTACTTTGTACATGCACCCACTGTATACAGTTAAGGTGGCTGGGGAAAAGGACGCATGAATATCCACAGACTACTCATAACAGACCACGACACAATATCTATTCTCCCTGAGTCTTTTGATTCCATAAATATTTCAGAATTTATCTCTCATTGAATGAACAACTCTTTTGAGTTCAAGATTTAATTAACAAATTTAGTTGACACAATTCCTAGGTGTTTAAACCAACCGCTAACATTGAGTTGGCATATCCATATAGGTACAATTGTCCTGACAAGTTTTCCTTTAGGGCAGTTAAAAGATGTTAAATCATGTATAATATTTATACTTGACAAAACAACTTTATCTTTCAACTCCTGCCTCCATTTGCACTCCATCTCATGTCAACATTAATGATAATTTTAGTGAAAAGGTAAAATGCCCAAATAGAATGATTAAATGAAATGATCTAAACTAAAATTTAGCCATTTTGATATTGCTTAACTTTGTCGTGTTTTCTAACAGTTTATTTAAATTTACCCTCTAGTCATTAGCCAAGGACAGGACCATTTTCCCAGAGATAGCTATTGATAATTTACAATCCCCTTCCCCAAGTCTGCTTTGTACTGTTTATTTTTCTATTCCAAGTTTGTCTTTTAACCATAAAGAACCAGGATGACCTACATGACACCGACAGATCCTATCACTATGACAACAGTTATTTGACTAACCCGTCCATCTGCCTGCCATACAGAGACTATGCTTGCCTGCCCCTTTGTGATGAAGTGAAACAAACCACCACCCAATCACCATAATGATCTACCACCATCAAAAGAAAGCTTTAAAAAGCATTCAACCTCAAGCAGTGGCAGCCATGCTTCTGCATAATCTCTGGCCCCCTTCACAATCTGGGAGAGATGAATCCCGTTTTTTTTCTCTCTCTCTAATCTACTTTCTAAATAAAACCTATTTTTTCTCTCTCTCTCTAATCTACTTTCTAAATAAAACATATTTTCTGATCTAATTTCTGTGCAACACACTGTCACAACACACCAGCCCACTGACCTAACCATCCTTCCAGATCTAACATTTTTAGAGACCTAACACTTAGTAATAATGATTCCACTTTTAGCTGGTTTTGGCGGCTCCTGTCTGTAATCCCAGCACACTGGGAGGCCGAGACAGGAGAACTGCTTGAGCTCAGGAGCTCAAGATCAGACTGAGTAGCATAGTGAGACCTCATCTCTACAAAACAAACAAACAAACATATAAATAAATAAATAAAACTGAAAAACGAGCCAGATGTGGTAGCAGATGTCTTTAGTCCCAGCTACTCTGGAGATTGAGGTGGAAGGATTGCTTGAGTCCAGGAGATGGAGGCTATGGTGAGCTGTGATCATACCACTGAACTCTAGCCTAGGCAACAGAGTAAAAACTCAACTAAAAAAAGATACATAGATAGACAGATGATAGATAGATAGATAGATAGATAGATAGATAGATAGATAGATAGATAGATAAGATGCCATGCACAGGAGATTAAGGCTGTGGTGAGCTGTGATCATCCCACCGCACTCTAGCCTAAGCAATCAACTAAAATCTCGACTCAAAAATAAATAAATAAAAGTATGGTGCCACGTTCAGTGTTCCAATTGCTCTGGGCATAAATGTTATCCATTTGCTCTAATCAAGTACCTGATAGGAAACAGCACACTCAGAAGGAGTTATTTAAAATGCCTTAATAAACTGACAGTTTATAAGGGTATAGGGCTAGTGGTCAAGAACTATTATGCACCATATCCAGGATCCACTATCTGGTATCCACCAAAATTGTTTCATTGGTGCTTTCATATGTATGAAATAAAAATTGCACTTAACATTGTATTTGTAGATGTTTTACAGTAAACTATAAGCAGAGGCTGTTACTACAAATCTATGGCACCAAATGTTTAGTTCCTACTGAGTTGCACATATTCAAAGTATCAATGATTTTAACAGATTAACTCTCCCCTCCATACCCCCAGTAATAGTAAAGAACTAGGAGTTTAATGACAATAAAGCTTCTAGTCAATGAAGTTTTTGGAGATTGACATTTCCTTGTGCTTAGTAATTTATCCTTCATCAAAGATGTCCAGAGCTCCAGATAACACATCCTTATTCCACGCAATATAAGAAAAAAAAAATAATGTCTTAATTCAAACTGTTTTTCATAAAGCATGCTTAGAAGCTTCCTTGTACCTTTTTTCACTTCTCAGTTGCTGACAGTTTGGTATAGGACAGATCTCATGAAAAACAGCCTGAGTATCATACTTTTAATCTTCTGTGACTGTGTTTATAGCTAAAGAGTTTTTACAATAGAGAAAGTGTAACCATTTATTGGGATTCACCCAGTATTCTCCGTTCCACTACACTGACAGTTCTAGCATTGGCAAGATAAGCATGAACAGGGAAAGAGCTAGATAACTACTTTTGAGTTTTATATTTGACTCAGGCAACCCACTGAAATATCGCTTCTGAATCACAAGACCAGAAGAAACACTTCCATGCAAACAAATTACAAATATACAAAAGTATTAATATTTGAAGGAGAGTATTAGACTAATTACATTGTAAAAATTGTTGTGAAATATGAAGTAAAATGTTTGCATGTCTATTGATATACTTCTTTTCTTAAAACTATCAAATTTTTCATAAGGTACATTTAAAATTCATTAAATTTTACATTTTGTGCAAGTAAAAAGCTAACTTAATCTATAAAAATTAATATTTAATATAGCATGTATACTTGCTTATTTGAAGAATTCTTTCTAAATGATTTTTATGCAATATTATTATTTTAAATGTTCACATAAATGTGTTTTTGTTCAGGTGTGGTGGCTAACACCTGTAATCCCAGCACTTTGGGAGGCTGAGGCAGGAGAATTGCTTGAGCTCAGGATTTGGGACCAGCTTTGGCAACATAGTGAGACCTTGTCTCTACAAAGCATCAAAAGTTAAATTGGGCCTGATTGTGTGTACCTTTAATTCCAGCT